>UYYG01000100.1:0-111288 GCA_900625125.1 Dracunculus medinensis
ACCATCTCTTGTCGTAGATGGATTGACACCTACTGCAAAATTGTATATTAAATTAAAAAATACATCAAATTAAAAAAAATTCCATTTTTTAAATTCATTTTTTGTAAGGTTTTTATCTGGAAACATCGATTTATAGCCAAGATTTCAAAGTAAAAAAACAAAGTTTAAATGCGATCGGACTGATAAGTAGGTTTTTCACGCAGCATCCATCGCTATTTGCATATTTCCTAGTCGGAGACTACTTTGCATTACCATGATATCAGATGTACAAAAATCTTTACAAATTGACAGTATTCTCACAGCTACAAGAGAAAAATACAAAAAACGCCGGAGGTGCAACTTTTTCATGATTTGTACGTAAGATAAGATTTTTACAAATTAGTTACAAAGTGTACGGAAATCAAAAAAAAGGATTTTTTAGATGATTGAAAGATTAGATAGCTAATCATGATTCTGAGCATGGGAAAAATGCTTATTTCGGTTTTTCCGACAAAAAGCTGAAAAAGATATCATCAAATCTGAGTTTTCACTTGTTCTTCCCAACAATATTGTAAAAAGACGACTTTTTGAATTTAATGAAATTAATGGGGAATAAAAAGCGCAAAAAATTTTCAAGGTTTTTTCTCCAGCAAAGTTTTTTCTTTAATTCACCAATTTAGTCTAAGATCTTGACAAGAATTTTTAAAAATCGTTGAATATTCATCGTTGATCTAAAATATACGCAGGAACGATGATAATAAACGCGAGGCTAAGGGAAAACGATAAAGATCCCATCCCTCTCGTCTTTAGAGAACCGTACTTTACAAACTGGGCTCATAGCTGAGATAACTTATAGCACAGTGGGCTCCCAACTCATATTTAGTATAAATAATCCAAATTATTTCCAAATGACCAACTTAACATGGAGGAAATATTAACTTAAGATCGAAATGCTATTCCTCAGCGAATTTGAAATGGAATTTGACGTTGCTAGGCTTCTGAGTGAATAATGGTCTTTTCGAGTTGTTGCAAGGGTCTCCTCCTTTTGATTATCTATATAATAAACGAATTGCGCGTAGAGAACGTCGTTTCATTATGCTTTGACAGGTTCCATTGCGAAACAGCCAAACACAATTTAAGGAAACATATATATATAGCCATGTGGTGGATTATTAAATTGAGGATGTGTCAATATGAGTATCATATTTTCATATATGTGGGGTTATATTGGATATTGGAGGGCGCACGTGAGGGTCAGTGAAGATTATGAAAGTGAGTATATATCATGTAATTCTGGAGTGTATTATCATTAAAGTTTGATGTGCAGAGGGTTTAAAAGAAGAAACGAGGGGCGGGGATAAGGTGAGCTCACAAGTTAGAGTCCTGTGGAGTGGGTCCATTATATTTGGAATCAATTTCTGGCTATTAGGAGCATCCCATCATGGACTTTTGATTTCTTATTTCTGTTGGTTATGGATGTAACCTTTGGTTCTGAGAAAAATTTCTATGGGGTTTACAGGCTCCATTAAGCTGCCATAAAATTTAAAAAAAGGCTAAGAAACTTTGGTGTTACGAGTGCTTAAATGAACGTTAATCTACTCATTGGTTTTTCCCCTTTCGTTGATTTCGTCGATCTGTTGATTGTCAAATATAAATAGGCTAGGCGATCATCGTAAATTTAAACTTAATTTCATCTTAAACTTAGTTTGTTGTATCGAACTGCACAACAAAAATAGTTTAATACAGCAATTTGCAAAAAACGAATATTTTCACCACTAAAATATAAATAGAACAATTCTATATAATCTAAGAAAATATCTCAAATATTTCGGATCGAAATTAAATATCAACTAAACTATCGAGTCACGCTGTACCAATAATGAATGATATGATTAGCATCCTCCATACAAGATATCTATCTTTTGCAAAATACTGATATTTCCTTGAATCTTGGGTTCAATTACAGCATTATAATAATTAATACGGAGATAGAAGTTAATTAATTTATACTGGGGAATCAAACAAGGCGATTTACATATTTACACAAATATTGATTCTTGAGTTGACATTAAATGAGTTTTTCGGGATGATGAACCGACTGATCGTAATTGATAAGCGCCTGTCGAATCTCATCGCAACTCGCTGTTTGAAAAAGTATCTGAAATTTTATCCTTTTCTCAAGTAATAATACAAATATAAATAAATACTACTGTCATATTTTACTCAAGTAATGCAGCTATATTTATTTTATTTCATTATTTGTTCAAGAAGTTTGAGTGGTGATGCGATCAAAATCTAGTCATCTCGATTCGTCCATGTCGTTCTCGGCTATTAATAATCCGGGTTGAAGGAAAATTAGCAATATATATTTCATATCCAGCGGGATTTCTTCAAATATGCCACTAAATTCTGAACAAAAAAGGGAAGAAAAGAACCACATAACGAATTAGCAGCAAAATATGACCACACAAATTGCGTCCAATGGTGCAAGTCGATCCACCGACATAAGCTTTTGTCTTTTTTTAATTCGTTCAGCTTTTTGTGTTATATACCAGTAATAATTACGACGAATAAGGCGTTGTCGATTTGCATCTAAATTTTGGTATAAAATGGAAGCTTTCAAAATTTTCTTTTTCATTTCGCCATATAAAATTCAAATTTTATAGCTCAGGACTTTTTTTAATTATCTGCTCTATTCATTATTTACCATTATCATATAGAACAATGTCAGCTGACAGCAGTTTAAAAGAACAATTTCACCAGTACCAGAAATTGGATCATTCGAAGGGCCTTGTGTAGCACTTCTTTCATCGAACAGTAAGAGAAACAAAATTAACATAACAAGCGACACTGGCAACATATGTATGAATACTGCAAATTAAGACGATGTGAGTTAAGACAATGTGAATGTGGTGAAAGCCTTCTTTGATAAATCTTAATAGACATTGAAGATTTCCAAAATTTTTGAACAAGTATAAAAGCAAAAAGATTAAATCCCTTAAGATCCTGCCGTCAAAACGAATATTTTCAATTGATCTGCTTTATCCGGAACTAATCATGGGTTCGCTCCTTGCCTTTTCACTGGAATCACAATGTCATTGGAAATAAAATTGGCTGTTGAGTTGTACTTTTATTCCTAATTAATTCTTTAAAAAGGAGGTTTATTCATCCCAATGAACAGTGAAACTAGTCGAACCAGGAACAGTTAATGCAGTTAGAAGAAAAAGAAAGAAGGTGCAACGGCTTCGCCATGCACTGAGAAAGAATTTATCAAAAGTGAGTAGATACTGGATCATAATTTTGTTCGATGAACACATGACGAAAAGCAAGAATTCATTTCTTTTAGTTTAAAATAATTTTGTTAAGAGAAAACACAATCATTACAATTTATTATGAATGATATATGTTCGAAGATATTATATTTCAAAAATATTTCAAATGAAACTTTTCATTTGATTATCCAATTCAACCTGGATTTCTCTATAAATATAGAATTTATTTTTCTATCAGTGTTAAAAGTTATCGTCGCCATCATCGTCACAACTGACCTAGCACTAATTACAGTCACAATTAGTTATAATTAATTTATAAAAATTATAGTCTTTAATTTGAAAATTATAGAGTTAAGGTAAATTTATTATTGAAAAAACAACTTTAAAAATTTTAAAAATGCTATTAGAATGTGAATTCCAATAGCATTTTTATTTAATCCCTCTTTCAGTTTAAAATGGAAATTTTTCCCTAGTTCAGGTTAATTTCTCGTTATCTTCTAATTCCTGAAATAAAAACTCGAAAATTCCCAAAATGAAACTTCTTGATCTTCGCTATATTTTTAGAACATTTAAAATAAAAACTTGTTACATTTCATTTTCAATCAACCGAAAACATCATTGTGAATGATAAACCAATAATTTATGAAATAGAAATCGCATTTGATAAAAAAAATAGTTTGTCTCATTATTGATTTTAAAGTAATTACAGCACTTGTATACTCAAAATTAAGGCAACTTGTGAATCTTCAGATAGAGAATGGGCATTCATAATACATAAGGACTGGCTGAGAAAAAATAAATATATAAATGTTCCGCTTCACATTCATATCTGAAACTATCAAATAAAATAAAACGACAGCTAAAAATTTTAAAGAAACTTTGAGCAATTGATAAAAAAGCTTAATGCAACATCAAAATTGTTTGTTTTTTCAAACACTACGCATCGTTTTTGGTTAGACTGGCGTCCCATTGTTAAATTGAGGTTTTTTTCAGTAAAACGCCACCTGGAAATAGGGAAGTGAAATACTAAAGAATTACTTGGGAATAGGAGGAAGAACCACCAGAACCACCTGGTTTTCAATTCCAATAACAGGTTTTCTCCTGTCAAAGGATAAGAGTCGAATCCATACTGCCTGCTCTCAGCCAATACTATAAACCATACGACCTTCCTGCCGCCATCTGTCATCGATTAAATGACCAGCAAAACAAAATTTAAAAAATTACCGTGAACTACAAAATGGACAAAAAAACCCATCTTTTTCTCATTTTTAAGAAATTTTCGAAGAAAAGAGTCAAAATTGGATGAAAATCTTAGAGAGCATACCAGGAATAATTTAAAATTTCAGTTCATAAAATTTATGGCTCGAATCAATAAAAGAATTAAAATTTTAAACGGAAAATAAATAATTCTTACTTTTTCTGTCCTATCATCATAACAAGAACAGAAACTATCGGCACTTGTAGATCTTAATGATGCAGTGATATTTCGCAGAGATTCATGCCTCATTACTGTCTTAAACGGTTGAGATATAGTCTGATCGTTAGTACCAAAAAGATCGGGTTGAAAAGCAATATTTCTTTCCTTTATTTTTGTCCCAATGTCACTAAAATCGAAAAAAAATATATCAAAATCAATTCACAGAAAACTATAACAATATAATAATATAATTTACTTATAGTAATATTAATATTATAATAATAATAAAAACAATAATTCACTTTGAAAAGGAAATTTTATGCAAACAACAAAATTAAATTGTATTACCTTGAAATTATATTACCAGAAAATTTGCTCTGGATCTCATTATTTCCACTTAAATCCAAAAGTCTTGCTTGGCGAGACAAAAATTTTTGACGTTGCAATTGGATGAAAATCTTGGACGGTATATCAGGAATAATGAAAGCAACGAAAGATTTAATGGCTGATACAACATGCTTAAATATTCATCTATTTACCAACATATATATATATTAAAATATTGAGTTAAGCAGGTCAACAAGACAAAGACAGGACGGATCTAAATATAAATCTAACAGATAAGCGAGATTCAAATCAGTTATAGAATACTGTGTTTAATAATGATCTTTTTCACTTTTTTTTTAATCCATTTAAAATTATTTTGAATTTTATATTATATTGTTTTTTACATATTATTTTTTTATGAATCTGGTAATTAGAAAAATCAATTCCAAAAATAGAATACCTCAAATATTATGATAAAGGCCAAACGAAATGCAAGTACTACCCACCACTGAATTGTCAAATCGTAATTATAATTACAATCCTCAGATTTTGATACAGTACAAGGTGGTTGCCGATAGTCGCGAAATCTAAACGATACGTTAAAAAAAAAAGATTGCTCCATAAACATCCAGCAGAATAAAGAGCAAACCTGCAAGTGGTAATATTTCCAGTGACAATATTATTTAATTTGTAATCCGCTGATGAGATATCAAAATAAGATAGTGAATTATTCACATATCCATAAAGTTCGTCATGATTATAAACAATTTGATAAACCAGTTTTGGTATAAAATCACTTGTAAACGATATTATAAAAGCCTGAAATTTGATTTTGAAAAAAATAATTAATATTCGGAAATTCTCAAATGAAATAGCCTAAGAAATATCATAAATACCCGATTTTAAATACCTTGGATTCACTCTAATACCAAATAGCCAGACAAAAGACGATATTATAGCCCGGATCATGGGCAAATAGAAATGCGTTTTCCGGATGACGAAATCTTTATGCAGCCGTCGTGAAATTATAGTTAAAACGAAAGTCCGCATCTACATAGCCGTGATTCGTTCGATTTTGCTATATGGTTCTGAGAATGGCCAATGAGAGTGGAGGATATTAAGAAGCTATCTACTTTTGACCACTCTTGTCTAATTTTACGGATCCGTTGAGCGAATAAAATGTCACATAATCGCATCCATCTTCCTTCACTTGCATTAATAATATTATTATAGAGTATACCCTTCGATGGTTGGAGTACTTTCTCCGTCGTCCACCACAAGAAATGTACTTTTCGTTACTTGCTAAACCGTATGAAGGATGGCGTCAAAAGCGAGATAGGCTAATAAAGGTCTAGATTGATATGGTCAGGAAAGATTTTGAGCGTATAGGTGGACCAGCAATATATGGATTTAGACGATGGAAAAATGAATGGTTTCTGTTACTGTCGATGATGGCATCAGACCGTGCTGTTTGGAAGGATCTTACCCTTGGCGTTGGAACCAGCCTAACCAGCAACGGTGAGAGCTGTTAGAAGAAGAAGAAATATCATAAAAAAAAATTTAAAAAAATTGGCAAACATTAATTAAAACAGCAGCTCTACTGATTCCATCAAGAATCGAGAACCATACGCCAATATCTTTTGCTCGTTCAGGCACAGGACGCCTTGTAGTCATAGTGTATTTATAAGCATCGATACGTATTTCTAATATATTGTTCAGTAGAGCAAATAATGGAGCCAACGGAAAGGCAGAAACGAAAAGCGTAACAAATCCAAATTGAATTACTAAAATCAAAATTTTTTAAATAAACAACATAATTAAAATTCTCAGATTTTGAAAACCGAATATACCCATTTCGAGATATTCATCGAACAGAAATTGCCTGGATACTGGATTTAACACATAATCTTTTTCCCATCGTGATGTCATTGAAGAACATTTCATTTCATCTTGCCATTGCCTTCGAATTGTTTCCTTCTTCATTTGTTTTGTTTTTGATGCAAAAATATTCCAAGATCGAATTATATTCATCATCATTCTAATAATTTTTTTTCATAAAGTCCATTTTTAACAAATATATCAAATTTTAATTCCAGAATTCTCTAAAAGGACAAATAAAACAATATATAATGAAATTTGCCTTAAAAAAACTTACGGCCAAGCGATTTCAATAAATGCATTCCAAAATTGTTTTCCGCACATAATAATTGCCAGCTGTATAACGAGTTCTACCATACATCCAGCTGGATCACATTCTTCAGGTTGAAAACCAAAGAAATGACGACCCGGAACACTTGACAGACTATAAAAATATTTAAGAACTGAAAAGAGCACATTTCTTAACTTTGTCATAAAATGTAATTTTTCAGGAATATATTCATTATATTGTTTCCAGAAAAAATAAAAAAAATGAAATTTTAACTTTTTAAAAATAATGATGAAATCAAAATTAATTAAACAGTTAAAACTACGGCAGAGAAACAAAAAATAAATATTAATGTTTCGATAAAGCAATATTTCGAAAGTCTAAAAGATTCAAAAAATGTAACTAACTTTCCTTTGATGAAAGCAATATAGAAAATCGAAGAATAATAATTAATAAATTGAAATAAATAAACTTTAAATGTATAACTATTGTCAAAATCAGTTTGTGTACGTGGACATTCCCATTCTGTTAATTTTATGGCCAAATAAGTATAAAACTAAACAGAGACTTTTATCAAAAGAAAATTTACGCGATTTTTTCTTTTTTTCTACATATTCTCCAAGAAATAGAGAGGTATCCTATGATAAAGGGAAAATAATAAAACTGAAAAATAAAACTATGAAAAGCACTTACATAGCTAAGCATAAGTATGACTACAAGATTCAGAAAAGAAGCAGTTGAAAAAGTTAATAACGCCGCATAGGGTTTAACACCATCCATGCGATAAAGAACATTTAAAAGCACAATTCGATAAATAACAATACCGATAACAAATGCAATAACTAATAGCAACTGAAAATAATATCAATAAAATTTGATTGAATGAGCATATTTCCATTTAGGAATGAGAACTTTTATCATAATCTTAATTCTGAAAAATTCAGAAAAGCATTTTTTCTAATTATTGCCACATCATCGAAACATTCAAAACAATATTCTCCATCTTGAATATTTGGTATTTAATACCATTTAAGATAGAAAATTCAGAAAAGAAAGTTTATAAGAACTGCAAATCTTAACAAAAGAGTAAAAATATAAAAATATTTCTAAAAATATTTCATATAAAAACAAGGAAAGATTAACTTACAAAGAATATCACCGAAACACCCGAACCAACAAAACGAAACAAACGTTTTTTAAAAGGAAAATAAGGTTCCATCTGTTGAGTAATCGGATTCACACGTTTAGTTTCAAGCGATTTCACTCTCAATTGATATTCAGGACGAATAGTTTCCTACATGCAATTAAGTTAAATAATTGGCGTTTATGTATAAAAATTTTTTCAAACAGAATTTAGAAATATGAGTAAGATGCAATTTAATACACCTCATCAATTTCAAAATCCAATAAGCCCCACTTCCATGCAAATTCTGCATGATAACGTTTCCAGCCTTCCAGAAATAATGTTGCACTTATGGTCATTAAAGCAGCAAACACAACCGTAATACGATTATCGAATAAATACGACAGCTAAAATATCAGCATATAAATATCAGAAAATATAATAAATAATATGGAAAAAAATGAGGAAAAATAAATGGAGAATTATATCCTAAGTTTTCTCAACAGAATTTTTCGCAAAAAAATTTCAAATTCAAAAAAATTTTTCTCAACAGAAGTGTTATCGAGTTTTTTTGATTTTTCGAATTTTTTCCTTTTCTGTCTCCATTAGATCATAAAAAATAAGACAAATAAATATCAATATATAAAGACGAAACCTTTGAATAGATACAACTGGAATTAAGGCGTGCAAAATCACAAAAACTTTCACAAGCTGGGCATATAATAATAGACGCACCAATGCCGTCCGTACCACAAATATCATTACTTAAATATACGATCACTCAATAAATTTCTATTTTAAAAAACATGATTTTTATTTAATAACTATAACTACTATTTACTATTTGACAATTAAAGAAAATAAATAAGAGACCATATTGGGTTAAAAAGAATGAAAAACGGAATTACCTTGGAATATCACGCGAAAATGTTGACAAACCATATAACAAAGATAAAATGCCAAGTATAGAAGCAGGAAATAAAACTTTCGTATAAAAACCAAGCCAAGCGAAATAAATACCAATTTTCGATCCAAAATATTTTCTTAAAACAGTGAAAACAGAAAAAATCATATAATTTCCTTTCATTATTTGATTTAACAAATGATCATATAATTAATGATATAAATCAATGACCTGTATCAGTTGAAAAGTATTTAAAATATTTAAAAGTATAGGCTATTTCTTTGGGCAACATACTGTTAAAAATAGAAAAATAAAAAATATGTATTAAAAAATATGTATACATAATCGAAATAGCGACGAAATTTGTATTTATTAATTTATTCACTTTCATTCACTTTTTTGTAATGCGTTTTTTTATTTTCTTTTAACAAACAAATAAAATCAAAAATAAATGATAAGTCTGGTGACTAAAGCTCGAAAATAAAATAAACCGTATAAGCGACAAAGGTTGGTATTTATAGAAATTTGTAATAAGAGCCCAATTCCAATAAAGCATCTCACGATTATTGCAATTTTGCGCATCGTATATTTTACTTTCACATTCCTACAAAGAAATATATTAGAAATATAAGTATTTTTTAATAATAAATATATAAGAAATATATATATTATTAAAAAAATTTCTCCCCCGCAAAAAAATAAAGCTTTAATAAATAGAAAAAAAACATAACCTCATGCAAAGGAAAAGCAGCTGTGTAACTACCATTATTAATAAGACGTTCAATACCAACACGATATTTTTCATCTGAATCATATCTAGTACGAATTAATAGATCGTAAACCATTCGACTTCTTTCGGAATCATCAAAAAATGTTACTGGATTTTCATGTCCAACATAGCTAAAAAAAAGATTTTAAAGACGATTTTGTTGCAAAAACTGACTTAGATTGCAAATAAACAAAAATAAAACAGATATAAACCAATTTAAATGTGCAGCAATAAATGGTGCAGTAAAATAATTCGGTTCTTTAAGTCTCTCATTAGTTATTTCATCAAATTTGAAAAATTTAAATCGTTCAAGAAATCGATCTAACATTCCCTCAAAAACCGTTCGTTCCTGAAAAATATGAAAAAAATTCTCAAAGAATTAGAAATACAACTAAATTAAGAAGACTGCTTGGAAAAAAATACAGATTACAGTAAAAATTAATAACCCAGTCTTACCTTACATAAGCCATTTCCCACTTTTTTTTCCTTTTACCTTTTTTCCCTCTTTTTCTCTCTACTTTTATGATCTCCATGTTTTTCCAGTTTATTTTTGTTTATTTCCTCGCCTACTTCGACCTCAAATCGTTTTAACCACTATATTCTCTCTTAATTAGAATGTTCGGCACGGCATAAAAAAATGTGGGGAAGGCCTCGATTTTTCGAAAATAATTTGAAAAATAACAACTGAGAGTAAAAACAACTGAGAAATTGAAAAATAATACCAACTGAGAAATTTAGTGAAATGAATATGGAATTATATTGAATATATAAAAAATGCATAAAATATAGAAATACAATATAGAATATGCGCAGATAAGATAGAAGTACCACAAATATGAAACTTAAAATATTTGATATACCTTAACGTCACTTCGTAAAATAGGCATTTTAACAGCGAGATTTTCGGCTTGTTTCATTAAAAGTGCGAAGGGAGCATGAATTAATACGAAATAAGTTTTCTTACAATACTGCAAATATAAAAATTAGAATAAAAACAAGTAGAAATAAGAAAATCACACGATTTTCTCTTTTTTTAATGAAATTTTTACCTTTCCTTCAACATATTCCAATTCAAGACCCAACTTTTCTAGATTACGCTCAAAATTTTCACGCTTATTTGCTTGCTTTTCTTTGTTTCTTCTCAATTCACCATTAATCTAAAAGAAACAAATTTGAAATTTTCCCTATTACATAAAATTAAATTTTTAACGTCTTCATTTAAAGCATTAAAAATAATAAAGGTTATAAAAACAATTAACAAAGAGTAAGCTTTATGAAAGCAAAAAAAAGTAATAAAAAATTGTGCAAACTTGAATTTCATATTTGAATTGAAATAAGAAACAAAAAATCAACGAACTCGACCAGATGTAAAGGTAAATGTGCTAGGATCATCTTTATTATCATTTTCGTCATAATCACTATCATAATTAACTTCATAAGCCAAAACATAATCAATCTTTCGTTTACCATCTGACATAAATAAACCATTCGATGAATGCCAATGAGTGTTCGCTATTTTTGATGAGTTATTTCCCTGAAATTAAAATAAACCAAGAAATTTTATGACTTAAATCGATTTTGTACATGAAATCTAAGTTTAGAGTTTTATTTATTAAGTTTTATTTATCAAATGCCATTTGAAACTTTACAAAAATATTTATCTGAAAATTAATTTTCAAAAAATACCGCTGAATATAAGTCTTTGCAAAAAAACCCAAAATCGCCAACAGATACTCTCTCGAAAGAATCTCATCACACTTAATTATTTGTAGTTATTGATTCTAAATCTGAACTGAAAATTTGGAAAAGCGTACTTTTTGCATTTCAATATATTCATTGCCATCATGCGTATTAGCAGTGAATCGTAATTTATGCCGATTTTCATCTGAATAAAAGGTGTCGTCATAGGCTGTCACACACACACTTAAACTTAAATTAAAGAAGTCCATAGACTAACTGATAAAGGATAACCCGACAGAGACAACAAAGAATATAAAGAGCGATTCCATCAGCTCATTAGGATTTCTTTTAAAATTATCTACATCACCAGCTCAAATGAAATCAGATAGATGTATCAGCCAAAATATGTGAGGTGAGATGACAAAAGCGAAGGAAAAAAGCTAAGGAGGAAAAGGAAACGACAGGAAATAAGGAAGAAAATAACACTCAAAAACATGGTTTTTCAGTGCTGTCCACATAACCGAAAAGTACCAAAGACATCAAAATTGATGGAAAATAAATGATAACCAGTGATATCCATTGTTTGACTTCCATGCGACACTTCAAACAATATCCATTAAACTTCTTCCCGAAACCTTAAACCAACTCACAAATAAACGACCAGTACAACATTCCAGAAAAATATTAACCAAAGCAACTCAGCTAATTTTGCCGTTATGCCACTAAAAGTTATTGACTATACGGCCGTGGCCGTATCTTAGTCGGAGCGTAAATTTTTCGGTCCCTATTTGATGAATTCACTAAATTTAAAGAAAAATATTTGGATAAATAATTAGTGGCGAGGAGGGGGGAGGGGGATTTGTAGCAAATATTTTAATTTTGTTAAATTAATGAAAATTGCATAGTCCTCCGTTTCTACTTGAAGCCAAGCATTTTTTTTCGCCCTTTCTAGGCGTATTTTCAGCTCTGTCAATTGCTCCAAGGTCAGTTGCGCGCACGTTACGGTATTCTTTGAATTGAACCTGTGACTACAACTTAGTGAATCTGAACATAAATCTGGAGATTACGATAATTACAGTATCTTTCCTCATAATAATCCTATTTGACCACTTTATCTAAATTGCTATTCGCACATGGGTGATTAACGGCAATTTGGTCCGGAAAAGATTTGGAGACTTTTCACCATCCCTTATAGTATCACTTAACCTCTCTGTTAGGTTTATCTAAACAGTGTGGTGCTTTTCAAGAGAACACCACAAAAAACGTGTGCGAACAATTTACTGGTGATTACTGGTGATATGAAAGTCATTTAGATTTGCGAATAATTAAAAAATTTATTTAAATTTTAATAGTAGAAACAGTGAAAAATTAAATAAAAATATCATCACTGATAAAATTTATCATTTATCGATAACAAAAATTATAATAAAGAATAACTAATCCATAAATAAGTCAAATTTTATTAATATTGCAGCAAATTTTTTTGACGACCTTGTAAAAATTTTATTTACAAAAACTTTTTTCGAGTTAAAATAATAAATTATGGATTTTTTGCGAAATTCTTGCAGTGGTCTATGGTCTACGGATTTTTTTCTTTTAAAAAACACGAGTGCATATTAAAGTGGATGTTATTAAAAGCGAAATAAAAATGGCTATTCAGGACGCACACGCATCGGCACTTTTATCCTCAAATGACACTTTGATGAAAAAATCCTAAAGCCGTTCACGCCAAAGATCATTGCGAAGACCAGTCAAAACAGCAATCCTTTCAAAGAAAAACAAAAGAATAATTGGACGGGGAGAGAAGGGGAGGAGGGAGCGTAAAAACATGCCAAATGTCTATAAAATAACGGATTTAGGCTCCTCGATTTCGTATAATTTGTTGTAAGCTTGCGAAGGAAACGATGTCACATTTCCCTTCAAAAGTTTTCAACAGCGAGTCCCATTCATATAATGTTTGTCGTTCTCGTTCAACCAGTTTCTTTATAAGATTCAAGTGCACTCTGATGATCTGCGGAAGATTTTTTGACTCTTCCAGGTTATTGAGGCTCTCTATAAATAATTTATAATTTTTTTTGCTTTATAAATGCTTTCTTCTGATTTTAGTTAGAAACAATTTATTTTTTAGTAAGTTAGTAAGTTGGGCTGTTCATGGCTTCCATTTTTCCGTTTCGAATGTTCCTAACATGAGGCAAACTGAAAAGTGAGACCCTAGTGGAAATTAGAAACAATCTGCCTCGCCTAAAGGTTTGATCTCAAAAGGTTTCATTCATTCTAAACGGGAGCTCTAAAAGAAGAAATTTTTTATTTCTTGAGTTCAATTCATATTTATTCATAGATTCCTGTCGATTTCCATATTTATTTTATATTATTGCCAATTTACAATAATAATATAACAACAAACAAAACCTTTAATCTCTTCAGTAAGGGCTTTGGAAAGCTTTTGTTCATCAAAATCATCGGTCTGCGCAAAAGAGCTTATTAAATTTTTATTTAAACCGTAAGTTTTCTTTTCCTTCTCAATAATATTTTTTATAAATCTTGTCAAAATATCCTCGAAATCGTCTTTGAAACTGTATGAAGAAGAATTCGACGAGACCGTTTGCAGGATACAATTACTGCTATTAGCACTTGATGCTAACTGACTTTCGCTAAAGGCAACGTCGCTATGGATTGTTCGTTCTTCGGAATATTTTAGTTTTTCCAGTGATCCGTCCCTTCGCGGAAATTCATCTCTCGTCTTGTCCAAAATACTTTCATTGCGATATTCAGCAGAATCATCTGATAAAGATGAAGGAGTTCTCGAGAAATGATTCGATAATATTTTATATCTATCATCCGATTTACTTTTTGCAAAATTCTTCTGTTCCGATTTCATATCCTGCAAGATTTGTCGTGCGTTATCGTTTCGGATTTGATAAATTTTGCCAGACGATGAACCGGATTCGCTCGATTTTTGCGAAGATTTACGCTTTTTTCGCATATTCTCAACGTTTGATTCTCGGTATTCCCCATCGATTTTTTTATTTTTTACCTTTTGATGACAAGAAGAAGGTGAAAAATTTTGCAATATTTTAAAATCAGAAGGAGAAGGAGTTTTCCGTAGCAGTGTGCAAATACTTGTGGAATATGATGTCGCATCACTTGAGAATTTTTTCGGGCTATTAACTATGTCTGTCTTGAAAAAAAGTTGACTGGATCCATTTGATCGAATAGCATGCTTTTGAATAAAACTTTTAGACCTTGAAGAAGATCTTTTACCACCAAAATTTGATGAATGTCGCTCAGATGGAATAGTACTTTGTGTATTCATTGAATGGTTAGACGTAACTGTACTTTCTGATACATCCGATTCGCCTTGGCTGGTTACAATTAGTTCAGAACCAATATTACTGCTAACATCCCCGCCGCTTGAGGAATCACTTTCGATTACCATACTCACACTAAAAGGTGATCTCTTGGAAACGGCTTTGGTTACATCGAACTGTGAATTATTTATCTGAAAGTTTTATTGATAGAAATGGCTTTGATATAAATGCGCAGTATCTTAGCTATTCTTAATGTGTTTCTTAGTGTGTTCTTCTCGTTCTGATATAACCTGGAACCTTGAAGCCACTAGTTCATAGACCGTGGTAGTCTATTATGTTATATGTTAAAAAAAATCGGAACTTCGAATTGATAACCTGCTGTAAAATCTACTTATTTAAGAGTCGTTCATCAGACATAAAAAATGCATAACAATTTGCTGATATAGATCATTTCATAGTAGAACAGGAAATTTAAAACATTTAGCTAGGTCAGATTTCTGAAGAAGGATGCAGCTTTACTGAATATTGTCTGTCAGGTGCATTGGCTTTAACTGTACTGGCCAAATCATTTTTCCCAAGGTTTTGATCTTTCAATAAATGATCTGAAACTTTCTTAATGAATTTTTGCCGTTTACCTTCATCTAGATAGAGTGTCTTAAGATTTAGGTTCCTTAGTTGACTTCTGGTTCTAATTCAAATGCAGCCAGCATTTGAAACACCATTGATATCCTATGGTTGCTTTAAAATCAAAAGTGCTAACTGCACTTTCCTTTTATTTTTATTTCCTTTTATTTTAACCTGATATAGTCAAAAAATTTTGGGTGATGTTGTGTCATTTTCATCTTTGGTTCTAAACATAATACGGTGAAGACTGTCAGTTTCGGCCCTGCGATATGCACAGCTATCCAGTATAGAACTCTTCCAGCGATAGTTGATCAAAATATATGGCTCGAAAATTTGGAGAGTTCCATGTAGCAAGATATCTTCAGCATATTGATGGCATGTTCATCAGCAAGAAGGAAAAGGCGATCCATTGGGCAGTGCAGTAGCCACTGTCATGACCAAAAAATATGATCAACTCAAATCGTATGGAATTTTATTAATGATCTGATGTACTCTCGGCCTCGGCCACTGGTGCTTATGCTCCTCCATTATGCACAATTGATCTATATAAGGAAAGATGCTGTTTAATCTGATGTTTATTAGTATCTTTCCCAGAAAAAAAAACGCAATAATAATCCTGGGAGATTATACTGAAATATGCATGGGATATGTACTGCCCCTTTGCCTTTCGTGGCCAACAAATATGGTGCCAATAGAATATACCAATAGAAAGCCTTCCCCACTGAGAAGTATGCATTTTTTGCCATCAATGCATGCAAGACTACTGTGGTCTAGCCAGCAGTTTTGGTGTAAACAAGGTATAGGTACAGCTCTGGACCCAGGATTAGGAAGATGGATATTTAAACGATGAATATTTGGATAAAATGTAGTCGATTACTGCCCTACATCCATGAATGTTTTGATGTTCCAAGCAAACATTTCTTGTGGTGTGCACGATGAACATGCGTAGCCGACTGATATTTATCCGATTTTCTTAATCCAGTTAGAGCAATTCGCTCAGCTCCAGAACTCATGCGTTTATTACAATTTTCGGATCCAATTCATATATTGATACCATGAAGATACCACGTACACCACGTTTTTCGGAATACACTGATGCTGTTTTACCCTTTCATCATAGAGTTTCGCTCTTTCCAAATATTATACGAATCATACTAACCTTGCAACTTCGAAATGTGTTCCAATTCTCGATCATCGCTAAAGAATATTATTAAAATTATAGATCCAGATAATGCGAAACAAGAGAAGAAGATGAAATGAGTGTTGAAATCTTGCTAGTGGACAAAAAAAATGAATTTTACGAAATAAAGAAGTTACACGTCAGAAAAATTCGGATCAGATAAGACGGATGATAACGCAGAAAGCTCATCGGCATCGTGAAATTGGAAATCCATTAAATGTGTTTCCACTGCAAAACAATAATGCGTATTCACTACCTTTATACGATTAATTATTTCCTATCGACTGGCAAGAAATTAATATTTTTATTTTTTTCATTGTATGGTTTGCGTAGAATGATTTTATCACTCGTACAGCAGTGTGAGTATTGTGAAAATAAGAATCTTACATGGAGCGCTTTTTTTCGCAAATAGTCCCGAGACAAGAGTTGACACCGATATCTGCTTCTTATCTCTCTTATCACTTTGATCATCATTAATTTCTTCTGAGCTCGTATTATTTCTAACAAATAATTTTTTTGTATTAAAAATTTATAAAAAATTGCCGTTAATTTTATTTTATTATTATTATATAAATATTAAAATCAATACAATAAGGAAAAAGAATACGTACGATAATTTATCTGTTGATTTGATAATTTCATTGGACTGACATATCACTTCCTTCCTAGATTTCAACGAACTGAGGTAATTCTAAAGAGTCCATGTAATTTTAATGAATTAACGAAAAATGATCAGAACTGGAAGGAGAATCGAGTATTGCTTCGACTGAAGTCATTTTATATATCATTGAAATCATGCTAATATTATGAATACCTATATTTTTATCCTCAGGTGACTCTCTGGTGAAAGAGCTTTGTATTATTAGTTCGCAATTATAAAAATAGAATCATAAATAATAGGAGAAGAAAAAGACAGAAATACTGCGGATAAAATGATTTTCAAAACCGAGAAAAAAATTTCTTCGAACAACCAAAGCGGTTTCTGCTATGGCCGTGGTGATGAAAAAAGGAATGGTATATCTGCCAACTTTAGGCCTTATAGCTTAGTATAAGCCTCTCTAAGAATAATCTTCACGACTCATTTTAAAATATCGTAAATTAGCGAAAACAATGATTTAATAGTCGTCCATTGTTTAAATTGGCTTACTGTTATGAATTGTATTATAATGTTAAAAATTTATTTAAAAATTACTATTTATTTTTGCAAAATTCTTTTCTCCATGAAAATTTTAATAATTTTAAAATTACTTTAATAATTTTCATTTCCATATATATAGCCTCCGCAATGCTTAAATAAAGAATTTTAATCAATTTCAGACAAGGCACTGATTCTATAATAAAGCACTAGAAAAAGATAATAAAACCCTAATGCGGCGGATATTCTATCAAAACTAGACAAAACTGAAAAGTACCTGTGTTCTTTAGTTACTTGTAATTTTATTTCTTATTTTATCGAGAAAAATACAACACATACGAGAGCTTTCTGCGATAAATTCGTGCCAGAGAGCCCTAATGGCGAAGGCGATTGCCGTCTCGAAACTAATTTTTGATGCGTATACATCCATGAATCCCTACCATAGCAACGTCCTGCGAAAAGGCTTTAGAAATCGTTTTCGTGTTGAAAGCTTTATCGAACTTTTTCCAGCAAAGCGTCTTCTATAAAAGTTATTGCAATATTTAAAATAAGGCGGACAAAAGTTCATTCGATGTCGATTCTATGAAAATTATCATTTATCATCGTTTGTTAAAATTGAAAACAAAAAATGAACACCGTAGGTATTAATTAAAATCGTTGCCGGCCAGAAGCAATTTTGATTTCAAAATCATTTTATTTTATAATCAAGAATGCCTATTTCCTCAGATAACAGCATTACAGTCCGAAATGGAGAATTTGTATAACAAACTTGCTTTATGGCTTCGAAAAAACTTGACCATTACCTCAAACTACCAATACTTAATCCCTCAAACTCTATTGCATTCTTTTGCTACAATTCATTAGGAAGGACATCTTAGATCTGTCCCCGCAACTTTACCACTTCAGCTCGGAGAATGGCAAATTTCCATGACCTTGCCCTTCAAGATGCATATGAATTTCCAAGACTATGAATTTGAAGGACTGTTCTGCTTGCCCATAAAATAGACACCTTAAATAGCATAATATTAAATAACTAAATATTAAATATTAAACAAATAAATATTAGGTAAATATTCGTAACTATGGTGATCGAATTTCTAAAAGGCGATAAATTACGTTCTTTTATATTCCTACAAAATTCAATAATGTATATTTTATAAGCTTTTTGATTTATATTGATGTCTATTATGAAAATTGTTTGCAAAAAAATAGCGACAAAATGGTTAATATTTCCATATATTTTTGACAAAGTTCTGGAGTGCAAGCAAAATTGTAGTTCCATTAAATTTGGTTAATCGATCAGTCCCAAGTAGTTTAAAAGTACAAATGAATGGATTTATGGAAAACAAAAAGAAACAAAAAAATTTGGGAAATATACAAAATTTTAAATACCAAATTTTGTTTCTTTCTATAAAGAACATTAAAAGAATATTAAACTGAAAAGTAAAACCACATACGACTTAGTTCCACATATATTTTAAAAAAGCGATCTTATTTCCAAAGCACACAAGAATTAATAACTAAAGTTTTATAATCCTTTTGCATTACTAACAATATCAACAAAATTTTTAAACTGTTCATTATTTAAAAAGCAAATTCTTCGATAAGGTCGATAGGTCACACCACCGACAACGATAGAGCCAAATTTTGATTCCTTCTCAACCTCTGAATGAACTGGGTATTGGAAATAATCAAAATTCATAATACCCTGAAAAAATTATGAAAAAGGGGAATTACGATTCTTATAATGATTCTTGATTCATTTATATAAATTAAGCATATAATTCAAAAACTCATTATAAATTGAGATCATCGATATAAACCAATAGTATTAAATTCTTGGATTAGAAATGAACCTGGAAAAGTAATTTCTCCTCAGCATTATCATAAATCACATCGGAATTAGAAATTAAAGCTGCAGCTGCCCTCTTCTTCGCTGCTTTTCCCATCTTTTTACCTTTCTTTTTAATATAAGATTGAGATGATACCATTGCTTCTGCGATTCGAATTTTTACTATCAATAAAACAGTTGTGAAATTACAGAAACCTTCAAATGCTTTCATATCATTTCTGCAAAAATTAACGATTTTTATAATATAAAATTTTAAATTAATTACAAATAAATAACTACAAACAAAGAAAGAAATAATCAACTTCAAAGAATTAAAAGCAGGTGCAGCAATAGATGGTGGAAAATGAAGAAATCGCTCATTTATTAATAATCCAACAGAATCGTTCATATTAAATAATTCTGTCAGTCGGTTAATAACATTTTCTTCAATATATTTATGAACTCGACTTTTTAACAAATCCCATATATCGATCGCATATTTCTGAAATATTTGAAAAACTTTTCCATAATACTACGGGCTCATTAATATTACTCATTAATATTCTGAAAATTTTCCAATAATTTTCGACGAAACAAAATTAAAATTTAGTTCATCGTAAAATTTTGTTATCGTTATTTAAAACGAGATAATCAAGGTTTTTTTTAATGTTGCTTTTTTAAGAAATTATTATTATCGAAATGATGAAAATGATAAAATGATTTTGAAGCTTGAAGAATCAATATATTCTCACATATTTTATATTTAAACTCGCCATAGATAAAATACCATAAATTAAATCTTCCCCATCTTCATCAGCAAATTCTTCAGCTGTCTACAAAAGTAGAATATTCAATGAAGCATTTTTATTTCTATCAATTTATATTTTATAAAATTCATTCTTGAAACCTAATATTACTAAATAATCGGTACAAGCAATTTTAATAAAAAATGATTATAAAATGATTAATAAATGAATGGTCACCTTTGGAGCATTAAAAATTCTGAAATTAGTTAGTTTTAACTTGGAAAAGAGGAAGCTATTCGAATTCGAAAAACACCAATAAATCTTACTCGATATACACATCCAAACGGCGCCTGTTGGATAAGTTTATCAGCTAATGAATTTAAATCAACTGGAGCTCTCAAAAAAATCTGGAATGACCATTTTAGTTCTTTTAAAAAATAAATAAAATGAAACTCAGAATTTCCAGTTCATCAAAACTTTTTTCATGAAATCCAAGATTTCCAATTTATTCAAATTTTTTTCTTCAGTGGACTTGAAAAGAAGTGGCAAATTTAATGAAAAAGCCCTTAAAAACCTGCGTTAATAGGTTGATAATGCCATCCTTATCAGAATCAATTAAAGGATAAGCTTCAAAGTCGAAGTTCAACCTTTCAACGTTCTCTAAATTGCTTATATTCGTTAAAAAATCGCCTTCCTTATCCTCGCTTGAATCCTGAAAAAAAACAATGGAAAAATAAGGGAAAGACGAATTTATTTAATCTGAAAGCATAAATTCACTTTTTAGAACAAAATAAAAACTGATGAAAATTTATATTTTAAATTCATATCTAATTCAATTAATAGTTCATTTACTATTTTTAAAAATAACAAACAAAAAAGTTTTTTCTTTCGATTGTGCTAAATAAAATTAGTGAACAATAACTAATTTTCTTATGTTTAAGAAATGTTAAAGAAATCGAAAAATTTTTACGTCAGATCCATCACGTCCATCCATAGTTGATTTTTCAAATTTTTTTACGTTCTTCCACGTTTTGCAGATTTTCCGCGCTTATCTGCGCATTTTTTATTTCACTTAATGTTAAAAATATTGCTCAGTAAAATTTTCTAAATTATAAAAATAATGGAAAATGCCGAAAAATTGCGCAATTTGTTAAGAAACTGGAATTAGCAAAAAAACTCTTAAACTAAATTCTCCCACGTGCAGAAATACGCAGCTGAAGGGTAGGCGATGGGAAAAGCAAGGCCTCAAGCGAAAGCACCGACTTACAGGAAAAAACTAATAATAAGTTCATTCCGGAACCTTCGATGAAATCTCCAGAACAAAGTGCTATAGCCTAAATAATATAAAAATAGCAACTAAACTGATTGTTAGCAGTATTATGGCGCGAAGCTGCGAATTAGTTATTCTTTAAAGTTGTGGTTTTGTAGCTTTGCATCGTGTGCAGCAAGTGCGAGTAGGCTTATTACCCTTGGCGGCGGTATTTTGTCTCGGACATTGTAGGTTTGTAGTTTGGTATGTTTTATTGTTCTTTAGTGGCTAAATTTGCTCGTTTGTTCTCTGAGACGCTAACCCTCCCGTGGGGTTCGAATGGATTCCAAGCATCGTCACTTTCAGTGAAAGGTTTCCTGCAAACGAGTCGAAGCAACGTACCGTCGTTCTGTGACGGCTTTTGGCTTATTTCGCATCCTCCAAGCTTTTTCTCAAAATTAGTTCGTTTCGCTTGGCCTTTCGATTGTTTTTTATCCCATCTGTTCTATTTTCTTAAAATGTGTTTCTGTTGTCAGTTATTGGCTTCATTTATCAGCTAAACATCCGATCCAGGCCACCAACTAATATCCCTTTACTTCCCGCTTAACTGCTACATTTTCTCCTCAAAAATCGCAATAGTTACATTTATATAGCAGTTTAAACAGTTTTCTTCTAAATTCGAGCATTGTGCTTTATTACAAGTTTATATTTTAATTTCATTTCATTTTAAATTTTTGATTCACTTTGACATTGGTTGCAGTGTTGTTGTCGTAGTATATTTACGTGACTCTCTCTGCTTTGACCCTTCCTTGTTGCCTTTCGCGTTTATCGCGCTGCATTATCCCTCGTTTTCGACTTAAGCCGAGCAAGCATCTGTTCATATTTTCAATCTTCTTTTCTTCTTGCCATTCATCTGCTAACACTCACCATTTCTTAGTTTGGGCGGCTCACTGTTAAGCTGGGTCTCTTCACCAGAGGCTGAGAATTTTGTTTTAATCCCCAGCATCATCCGGATTTCACTTTTGATTACAAGTTTGTTCTCTTCAAGGATCGGGAATCGCCCGTTTAACCCAGGACGAAACAAAATATCGCCATCCTTCACCCATTTAGATAAGTCTTTCCCATCCTTTTTTTTATTTCTTATGCTCCTTGTTGCGATCTTTTTTTTATATATAAGTTTTTTCATATATATTTCTTTGAAAAATGAATTTTTTTAAATAGATCTATATGTCTTTAGAATAGTTCGAGATTAATGAATTGATCATGTTAAGCGATTTATATTTCATTAAAGCTTGAAAAAAGCCATTCAGAAAAAAGCTAATTTTCTTTATTTTATGTTCAGTTAAATGGTTTATGATTATTAAATTTCAGGTATAATTTTTCTTCTATTGGAAAAATGTTTTATTCGGCTGGAATCTTCAAAAGTTCTCATCAGAATTATAAACGATTGGGAATTTTCTTCGACCAGTTTTGTGCTTCCATGTTAAAAGTATTATATTATATTGTTATTATATTATATAAGTATTATAAGTATTTCATCTGTTCCTTGTAATTCTAAATTTAAATTTATTTTCCTACAATTATTTTTCTTAAAGTAGATTTGATGATTCTTGATTCTTGAAATTTTATCTAGTCTAGAAGAAATTGTAAGTACAAAATATCTACAGAATGTCTTTAAATAGAAAATCGATTTTTTAAGGTTGCTATTTATCTTAAAAAAATGAAATATTTATTAAGCTTTTGTAAAAGAATGTCATCGATAACCTTACCTTATATTAATTCGAAACTAACTATCCAAAAGAATTTTAAATTCCTTTTTTATTTCTGATTATAAATTTGATTAAACTTTACTCTTTCTTAATCTATAATCTCTGATTTTTCAAGTGGTACGCATTTCCCTATTTTTTTTTATACCCAGTGCCTCCTGGACTTCACTTTTAAGCAAGATTTTCCTCGTCGACAAGGGACGAAGTCCATGGAATTTGGTAAAATTGATATAAATCGATAAAAAGAATTGATATAAAGAATTGAATAAAAAGAATTATTTGCTACTGAGAACAATTGTGTTTCATTCTTTTTCATTCTTTTTATATGAAAATTTTTAGAAATGGTTTATTTCGTTTTCGATAATTTTCATGTATTTTTAGTTACAAAAAGCAACCTTTGTTTTATCTTCAACAAATAAAGTGAAAATTTATGAATCGGCTGTTGAAGCAGTAAGCGATATTCCGAATGGAGCAAAACTTCTTGTTGGCGGTACTTATTCGTGTGAGCTAACATATCGGTTGAGGTTTCATTAGTTTTAGTGCTCTATGAACAGTTTGATTTCTTAATTTCCTTTTTGTTAAACGCCGAAAATTTTTATTTCGGAATTTTTTAAAATAACTTTGAAATTATCGAGGTTTTACCTTTGTTAAAAATTTTTCTTATGAACCATCGTTTTTGTTCTTAATTTTCCATTATTTTTATTGATATTGAAATTTAATTTGGTTTCGCTTTTTTACTTGCGTTTTATGATCTATTTTTAAATGAAAATTTTCTTTTAAATTTCGTATATGCGGTTTCCTTTTGCATTAATATTTGCTTATTATTTTCATTTGAGAAAAAAATAATTTATAAATTTATAGGATTTGGTTTATGCGGCATACCAGAAAATTTAATCGATGGATTAGTTAAAACAGGAGTCAAAGATCTCCTATGTGTTAGTAACAATGCTGGTGTTGATAATTGTGGCCTTGGTCTTTTACTGAAAAATAAACAGGTATAGTATTTAAATGATTTCAGTCCTTTTTTACATTGGAAAATATGAATTTAAGCAATATGAATTTAATAATCTCTTTTTTTTATAGATTAAGAAGATGATCTCATCGTACGTCGGTGAAAACTCCGAATTTATCAGGCAGTACCTTTCTGGAGAACTAGAGCTCGAGTTTACTCCACAAGTATTTCATTTCTTTGCACACTCAATTTCATTTAATTGTCTTTTGCCATTTTTTTTAGGGTACATTAGCTGAAAGAATTAGAGCAGGTGGTGCAGGCATTCCAGCTTTTTATACTCCAGCTGGTTATGGGACCTTAATACATTATGGTGGTTCGCCTATCAAATTTAAAGAAAATGGCGAAGTTGAAGTGGTCAGTGCTCCCAAGGAGGTATTCACATATTGAGCTTCTTAGAAATTTGATATTTTTTTTGTTGCTAGTTCTTTTCTAACAAAATATTTTTTTTCATGAGCGTATATTCCACGGAAGAAATTATATCATGGAAGAAGCAATAAGTGGTGATTTTGCCTTAATAAAAGCGTGGAAAGCGGACAAATTAGGAAATATTCTCATCAGGTAATTGTTAATCCTATTTTATTTAATTTTTGAAAATCAAAGTTGCAGATTTAGGATTAATATTAATAACTGCATTGATAGTGAGTGGTAAAAGTAATATATATCAACAGTATAACTTTGGCTGCCAATAAATATTGCTTTCTACTGCAGTTATCATCTATTGAACGCTTTCTTGTCAATTTTCGCCAATGTGTCTATCTTAGCTTCAGAAGAACTGAAATCTTTGTTTCGAAAAGATCCCACATATCGCACACAAATAATTTATTTAATTTCCAAACAGTTTAGATCTTTTTTCCTTCAGATCTCATTCATGAGAAATTTAGAGATTTTTACTATGAAACATTTTTTCTAATAAACCTGATGTCTCATTGAATTGATTCATATTTATCAGCAGTCCCCTTTTGTGATTTAGCTTGTTCCACTAACTACTAAGAGCACTTTTACCAGAGTATCACTTGGGGATAGAAAATTCATATCGATGGCCATTACCACCTGTATTTCTCTTTAAATAATAATAAAATAATAATAGTAACAGCGGCATCGTAAATGAGCCAATAAAAAAAAATGAAATTGTGCCAGCAGAATGTTGTGTCGGTTGCAGGCAAAACAATGGTTTATTAACAATTTTGTTCCATCATCCTTTTGAGAGGACTAACTTAAAAATATAAAAAAGTTCCATGTGATATATCACTTAATTTTGAATTTTGATTCTATTCTCATGTGACTATTTGGCAAATATTGGGACTCCCCAATTAGAATATAGTTTTCAACAATATATATCTACTGCAATATTAATGATAGTGAAATAATTATGATATGATTATGATATAATAAGAGTGAGATTTTCTGAGATTTGATTCATAAAATTTTCATATAAACAAAGTTGTTTAGACAGAGTGCTGGAAATTTTAATATACCGATGTGCAAAGCAGCAAAAATCTCAATCGTAGAGGTTGAAGAAATCGTAGAGGTCGGGCAGATAGGTCCAAGCGAGGTTATTTCATTTATTGTCACTAAATTATTTATTAAACAGATGGAATTCCAAAAATGATATACCAGTTTTGTTATTTACCGTTATCATCAATATCTTCGTATCAGTGAAAAGAGTTTTTTTCAACGTTATATTACTATATTACTTGCTTAATAAATGAAATTTTTGGAGAATTTTTGTTAAATATATATGTGAATCTCATAAAAATTTTTCTCATTTTATGCATTATTCATATAAAAAATTTGCCTTCATCGATAAATAAATGAAAATTTTGAATTTTCGTGTTATATTTGAAATTTTCTTTTCAAAATACATTTTAGGTGCACATTCCTTCAATTTATTGTCACCGTCTTGTTCTTGGAAAAAACTATAGAAAACCTATCGAAAAGTTAAAAATTAGAAAAGAGAAAAGCGAAGCAAGTACGTCAGGGGAAAAATTGCGGGAAATTATCGCCAGAAGAGCAGCTTTAGAATTTAAAGATGGAATGTATGGTGAGATGTCAACTGTGTTTCGATTTTCTCCTATAACCTCATTTTTTATTGATTGCATTGTAAAAAATTTTTGCTTTTAGTAAATCTTGGAATTGGTATACCTACACTCTGTCCCAGTTATCTGCCTAAAGGAATGATAGTGCATTTACAAAGTGAAAATGGTCTCCTTGGCGTGGTATTTTCTTTAAAATGTTTGAATTAGATCTTTTTTTAATTCCTTTTAAATTCTACAGCAATATTTTTTGGGCTTTTAATGAGGAATTTAAAGCATGTAATTTTGAAGGCCAAAACTATTATAGGGACCATATCCAAAGAAGGGCGATGAAGATCCAGATTTGATAAATGCTGGCAAAGAAACGATCACTTTATTACCTGGCGCTGCTATTTTCAGCAGCGATGAATCTTTCTCTATGATCAGAGGTGGTCATATTGCGCTGTCTATACTGGGTGCTCTTGAAGTTTCACGTTATGGTGATCTTGCAAATTGGATGGTGCCTGTAAGTTTTTATCTTTAATTCGTTTATGGTTTTTTGGTCATTATATATTATTCAAAAATTTTTTATTCTGTGCATAATCATAATATTGAAAGTGATTCAAAAGAGATTTTTGTAAATTTATTAAATTGGAACTACTAAATTAGGGAAAAATTGTGAAAGGAATGGGTGGTGCGATGGATCTTGTTAGCGCCTTAGGAACAAAAGTGATTGTTGCCATGGAACATACGTCGAAAGGTCAACCAAAAATACTCGACAGTTGCACTTTACCAATTACTGGAGCTAAATGTGTATCAAGGATAATTACAGATATGGTATATATATTTATATGCCTATTTATACCATTTTTAAAATTTTATTTTTTCATGTTCTTTGAGAAGGATTTGCAGTTTATCATTGAATCACATTGAATTCCCTTATTCAGGCAGTGTTTGATGTGGATCCTATTGAAGGGCTAACTTTAATTGAATTCCGTAAAGACCTTGCTGTGGAAGATATCTTTGAGAATACAGCGTGCGATTTCAAAGTTAGTATTCTAAGCTTTCCTTGATCCTTATATTTATAGTTTTATAGTTCTTAGCTAAGCTATAAAACTAAGTTAAGCTTTAAAAAAAAAGAATCTTTCGAGAGATTGAGAATTCTGCGTATCTTAGCTCCTAATAATGCGCTGTTCTGAACATAGATTCACTTTTCTAGTTTACGGGTCATATTTCCAAGTGCTCGAATTATCACCTTTAAACTTTTCCTATACTTCCAATCGTTGGTATTTCTCAAACTTCTCATATTTACTTCTCCAATTTTCTGAGGAATCCCGCAATTCTTGGAAGGGTATAAACCATATAGAGGGCATATATATATCTTTAATAGTATTCACCATTACTGGTTAGACTCGCTCCTCTAGCTTGTCGCACTGGACAAATATACCAGGTAATCGCCCGCCACCCGAAATTTTGGTTAGGTTTACTGCTGCGGGGTAGAACTTCGGCATCAGCGCTCGGAACTGAACAATATCCCACTAAACCGTTCTGTTCTCAAACTCTATATACAAATATATTTATGTATATATACATATATATGTATAGCTAGCTGCTACATATAGTTATGTACAGTCCAATACATATTTGCTTATATAAATATAAACATAACTATATATTTATATATTTATATATCTATATATATTATATAACTATATATTTATTAATTGTATTTCTCCAACATATATTGGCAGGATTTAATGCAAGTAGGAACAACATACATTGAAAGGAACCACATAACCATGTAGCTGGCATCATTTACCGGAACATGTGTACCGGAACATGCTCTGTATATGGCTCTAAGCCATCTCAGGATTAAATGGGAAATTCCTCAGAAAATTATAGAGAATAATAGAGCAAAGATCCTGTGCACTTCTCCATCCATCCAGACAAACAACTACTGGTCAATCAACCAGATATCTTCTTCTAACAGCTCTCACCATTACTGGTTAGGCTGGCTCCAACGGCTACAAGGGTAAGACGCTTCCAAGCGGCGTGATCTGATGCCATCGTTGACAGTAATAGAAGCCATTCCTTTTTCCATCGTCTAAGCCCATATATTGCTGGTCCACCTACCTACACGTTCAAAATTTTTTATCACCGTATCAGTCCAGGTTGGCCCACCTCGCTTTTGACGCCAGCCGTCACACGGTTTAGCAAATAACGAAATATACGTCAACTCCTGTGGTGGACGACGGAGAACTTGCCTTAACCACCGAAGACGACGCTTTGTGATAACAGTATTTACGCAAGTGGTATTTGAACGAAGATGGATGCGATCTTGTGATACCTTAGACAGAAGCAAGGGCAGATAACTTAATATCCTCCACTCTCATTGGCCATTCTTAGAGCCATATAGCAAGATCGAACGAATATCACAGCTATATAGATGTGGACTTTCGTTTAAACTGTAATTTCGCGGCGGTTCCATAAAGGTTTCGTCAACCGCAAGAACTGCACTGATTTGGACGCCTCTTGAGTGCCGACAAGCAATGTCCATTATCCAGTCTATTGCATAATTGAATATTGTAGGGGAAAGGGTGCAGCCTTGACGGACATCAGTTCTTATTTCGAACGAGTCTGTCAGTTCCCCATATACACAGACCTGCGTCGACGTACGCTCATAAAATAATACTTTTATGAGTCGAATGATCTTCTGTGGAACACCGTTGCATTTCATCGTTCAAAGCGCTGCTGTATCAATTGAATCAAAGGCACCGCAAAGTCGATGAAACAGGTGACAGTGGATTGCAAATATCTGAAGCGATGTTCCAATACCCTTCTTAACGCGAATATCTGGTCAGCGCAACCGCGCCCTGGTCTGAATTCAGCTTGATTAGGACGCATCCTGCTGTCTCGTACTTTCATTAGTCTGAGTAGCAGAAAAGCAAGAGAAAGGCAGAAATTTTTGCTGAAACGTCTAGTAGGCTGATTCCTCGATAATTGTCCAGTATGTCCTATCACCTTTCTTGAGAATTGCAAGCAGAATTGCTTTGCTCCAATCATCTGGTAATATTTCCTTTTTCCTTACCAGGGAATATATTTGAAAGTAAAAGGTGCGTCATGAAAGATGATGGACAACATTTGAAAAGCCCGAAAACCATTTTCTCCCGGAGTGTTATTGGCTTTAAGCTTATGGATAACGGAAATTATTTCTTTTTCTGTTGGAGGCTTGCAATTGCAAACGTATGGTTCG
Source organism: Dracunculus medinensis (assembly GCA_900625125.1). Lineage (NCBI taxonomy): Eukaryota > Metazoa > Nematoda > Chromadorea > Rhabditida > Dracunculidae > Dracunculus > Dracunculus medinensis. The sequence continues at coordinate 29,734 of UYYG01000100.1, forward strand.
CCAAACGTATCAGTTATATCAGGGACAACAGATGGCGCTTCATGGTTAAGTTTGGCCTCAAAGAATTCTTTCCATCGTATATGATGGTCCTTAATACTCTTGGCTGGCACGCCATTGCTGTCCCTTACCATTTCATTCATTCCCCGAATTATAGTTGCATTATGAAGAAGGCGGAATTGTTTCCTATTATCGCCTAAACGAGCCACCCTCTCCATTCTTGAGGCCATGTTACTCCAATAGTGATTTCTGTCTCACTGTGCTGCTTTCGTTGCAAATCTTCCCTAGTCAAGATCATTCGCGCTTTGACAGTGTTTTCAAACAGTTGGACAGTTGTTGCTTCTGATACCCAACTAGCGCATTTCCTACTAGTGTGCTTTATCGTGGAAGTGGCTGATCTTCGGAGGCATTCCTTGTTTGGGTCAATATTCATTTGCCGTTCTCAGAAAAGTCATTGATATCATTGAAATGCTTCAGTAATTCAGTTTGAAATTCGCTTACTGTCCCCGAATTTTTTAGTTTAAGGTAGTTGAAGGATCTTGGGGGATGCTGTTTTCTTCGAGTCGTCAGTTTTATGCGGATTGGCTCGAACCATAACATGGTCAGATCCATGAAGGTTGCCTGTTTCAACGTCGCGATAGGAGTGGTGACTATCTAGCACAGATTTCTTCCAGCGGCGACTAACTAAGGTATAATCAATCTGATTAATGTTGGTTATCAGGGGAGTTCTACGTGACCAGATGTTTTCTACGATGCCGGAAGCAAGTATCAGTGAAGAAAGTTCATGCTTTCGGCATAACGAAGGCATTTTCCATTGCACCGGTGCACCGGTCTCCGATGCCATCTTTGCCAATTTGTCGAGATCATCGCAGCGGCATTATGATCTACACGCGCATTCCAATCTCCTCCGATAATAGCCATGTGATGTTCAGGTAGAAATTTTGTTAGCAGTTGAAGTTCCGCATAGAACTTATCTTTATCCCGGTCATCTGCCGACAGAGTTGGAGTATAGACACTATGATCGAGATATTACAAAACTTAACCTTAAGACGGGCATACATGATCGCTTACCTATTTCCACTCAATCAAAGGGAGATCGTGGGCTTCGTTAAGCATGGCAATCGCTATGCCACTTCGTCCCGAGTTATCCGAAGCACCACAGTGATATAGCCAGTACCTCTATTCTGAGCCAGGGTTAATGATCACTCGAGATACGAATGAGGAAGACGGGCCTTCGACAAGCGATATCCACACGATATTTAGAAAGGGTCTGGGCAGCGATCGCTTGACTTGCAACGTCCATAAGTATTCTGGCCTTTTATGCTGATACGGCTAAAACCTCGCCGGGTATGCAGAGAGCTATCCACTTGGTAGGTTTCGAGCAATTACCAGCCTTGGGATCGTTTTAAGCTCGGATTGTATACTTATCGCATATACTACGGACTGGGAGCATCATGCGTGTCGAGAGATGCGGACGTCATATCAAGAATATTTGGCTCTTTCACCACAGAGTCATTTGGAGATAAAAGGTAGGTTATCAGCAATCACCCGGATTTTTGGCATGGCAGATTTTCTCCTGCCGAAGATAATATAGTTATTTAAATACAATGAGATCATTTATTTTATAATGTTATAAATTTTATATATATATATATATATATTTATTTATTTATTTTACAGTTATAGATATATATATTACACATATTTTATTTACAATTCTATTTGAATTTGGGAAAAGAAAAGAAAAAAGAAATTAGCTCGTTTGAAAAGGAAATTTCGAGAAAATAAATACGTCGCAATAATAGCTTAGAAATCTGGGTGATGCTGGCGACTCATTTGTATTTCTATCGCCAAGAGACCATCTGGCATATTTGTCCAATGCGACAAGTCAACGGAGCAAGTTAAACCTTTAATGGTGAAAACTCTTTAAAAAAAAGCTTAGAAATAACCTGTTTGTCAGAGCAAATAAATGACCCGAACTCAACAACATTTACCAACAAGATATCCCAGTAATAAGAATCAGAAATCAGCACCGGTGATATATAACAGTACCAAGCGACAGGAACGTAAGGAAGAAGGAATATGAGAAGTTAGAGAAAGGGCTGAAAGAAGAACTAGGGAAGATGGGAAATAAAGGCCATAGTAATTCCAGTGATGCCTGGAGCATTTGAAACTAATCTCTAAACTAGAAAGGTGCTTCAACAGATTCCAGGAATCTGCTGAACATCAAAGATCTCTATCCAGAAGAGCATATTAACAGCTAAGAACGCTTTAGTCCCACAGGTCTCTGGTAGAGAACTCATGAAGAATGATCATTACCACCCACAAGGGAAAAAAGTTTTTAAGGTTTACTAAATTCCTTTGCTCTAGTTATATTCATTTTGTGATTTTCAATGATTTTCATTAATTATAGGTTTCACCAGATTTAAAAGAAATGGCGCAAATAGAACTTTGTGACGAATCTAACTGATCTTTTTGTCCACAGCATTAGGATTGAATTTTTATTTTCTCCATTCATTCATTGATTTTCAAACGAATGCGATATATCTTTTCATTGATCATATATATCCATATATATGTCACTGATACTTTTTTTTTTGTAACAAATTATACAAAAAATTGTATCACACAATTGTATCACAATTGTTCCTTTCTTCAGCTTGTAAACTTGTAAACTTTCAAAATTCAAACTATAAAATACTTTGGTGAATTTGTTTTATTTGTTGTTATGGTTTATCAGTTTTTTTATTTTTATTACTGTAAGAAACAGTCTGTTTATTCAAATATTCACTATATTGCATTATAACCCTGAAACCTAAAAGAAAGTTATTTACGGCCGCAGAATTTATTAAATTATTATTAAAATTATTTTTTTGGTAAAAAATGAAATAAAATTGTGAGGAGCGTATTTAACCACTTATTCCATTTCTGGGTGTTTGCAAAAGTTATGCTGATATTGGCTAACCAGAACAAGAATTCGTGGCAGTTCTGATCTGTTATGACATTTTTAGTAATTCGTAATATTTTTATTGTGGTTATAAAAAAACGCATTGAATCACCATAAAAATTGGTGCAATAATGCAAGTTGGTACGATTGAGCTATATCTATATTTCTTTTCCCCAGCGGTTTCTGTGGTTTTCTCTGAGGAGTTTGCTTAGTTCGTTAGAAGAAGAATCATTCGAGATTTTGGTTGAAAAGAATTATTTAAGCAATGAACATTGCTGCTGAACGTCACTGCTTTGATTCCGGTGGTTTTCAGGAGTGAAATTCGTACATAAGGGAGTCATTTGAGGGTAGAAATGTAGATACCCGCAAGCATCCGGATTTTACTTTTGACGGCAGGACTCCTTTCACTGAAGGAGGAGAGATCCATCGAATCCATGGTGTTTTGCCTCAAATTATCAATTACTGAGCGATGTCCGTGTACATGTTGACCATTCGACGACAGTACCAATGACAAGTGGCTTCTTTAAGAAACAATAGCGCAATATCGAATATTTAATTTACAATCAGTATATCAGAATTTGATAAAATTTGCTAAACTTGCGAGATTCTTTACAGACAAATATTTCGGTGAATATTACATGGTTCTGTCCAAAATCGAGACTTCAAATATTAATATTTGTCATTCTAATGAATAATAAAAATATATGCTTTTATTTATATGTTTCAGTAGAATATGCTAATTTATTCTATTCTCGTGAGCGGTTGTGTTAGTCATTCTCTGTTTTTCATTATTTTATTGTATTGTGCTTCGCTAAACTATAGAAGGAATACATTAATCTTATCACATTCGTCTGAAAGATATTCTTTTCAAATTGATCTTATTGTTTTATACCGTTCACTTGTAAAATAAGAGGAAATTCCAAATGGCACCGAAAAAGGTAGCTTACGCCGCCGTTTCCAATAATGATGTTAACTGTTTAAATAAAACTATTGAGGATATGAGGTACCAACTAGCTTCCATTACTGAGAAATATGAAAAACAACAAGATCTAATTATGCATTTAACTAGATCTATTGAAATACTTACAAAGGTCAACGAAGAACTTAAGAATGATATTAATAATTTGAAAGCTTCGTCTTTGGGCAACTTCGAGCATTCAAAAATTGAAACTGAACAAGTATTGGAAACCATTGAAGAATATTTTGAAAAGAAGGAAAAAGAGCTATGTCTAGTTGGCATAAACATTCCAGAGAAATCTACGGATGATGAATCTACTGCCGATAGGCTTTTAGCAGAAAACATTGTAGTTGCCGCTGGGTTCAAGACTGAATTCATTAAGGAGGTCCGTCGTCATGGAAGGAAGGGGACAGGCAGGCCACGAGTACTTAAAATTCGTCTAGAAGATAAGCATATGGCCATGTCTGTTTTGCGTAAAAAGATGTGCACTCGATCGTTCCCCCTGGAAGTTTTTTGCGAAAAGATCTGACGAAAAGAGAATTATTGCTAGATAAACATCTGCGAAAAGAATGTTATACAGGAAATCAAAGTCTCAATCTGAAAAATTATGTCGTCAGAAATCTTCAAATAGTGGAACTCAGGCGGATGCTTCGCCAATGGATTGCACCGACGAGGAATTTTTTGATTCCAACATATTCTCATCAGTTTGCAGCAGCCTAGGACAAGTTATCAAGTAAGGTTAATAAAATAGGAGGTAATTTATCTTTATTTAACGCAAGAAGTTCAAAGTATAAACTTTATGACTTAAGACTTTTACTAATTGATAACCCAAACAGTATTTTCTGTATCAGTGAAACGTGGTTGGATGATTCTATTGATAATTGCGAACTTTGACGGCTTTGTAATATCACGCAAGGAAAGAACAATAAATAGTTCAAATATTCGTGGAGGTGGGCTTATCATGCTTATTCCTGATTATTATAAATTTATAACCTTCGATGATTATGTTTGCTCTTCTTTAAAATCTTTGGTAATTAAAATTTATCTTAATAACAGAAATATTTCCCTTTTAAATCTATATCGCCCACCGGGCTATGGAAGCAAATTCATTAGGGACCTTTACAACTTCTTCTTCTTCTTCTTCTAACAGCTCTCACCATTACTGGTTAGGCTCCAACGGCTACAAGGGTAAGACGCTTCTAAGCGGCGCGGTCTGATGCCATCGTCGACAGTAATGGAAGCCATTCCTTTTTCCATCGTCTAAGCCCATATATTGCTGGTCCACCTACCTACACGTTCAAAATTTTTTATCACCGTATCAGTCCAGGTCTTGATTGGCCCACCTCGCTTTTGACGCTAACCGTTACACGGTTTAGCAAATAACGAAATATGCGTCAACTCGTGTGGTGGACGACGGAGAATGTGCCCTAACCAGCGAAGGCGGCGTTCAGTGATAACATTATTTATGCAAGTGGTATTTGAACGAAGGTGGATGCGATGTAGTGAGATTTTATCCACTCGGCGAACCCGTAATATGTACCTTAGACAAGAGTGGTCAAAGGCAGATAACTTTTTAATATCCTCCACTCTCATTGGCCATATCTCAGAACCATATAATAAGATCGAACGGATCACGGCAATATAGATGCGGACTTTCGTTTTTATGGTGATTTCACGACGATTCCATAAAGGTTTCGTCAACCAGAAGAACGCATTTCTAGCTGCCGTGATCCGAGTTATAATATTATCTTTTGCCTGTCCATTTGGTATTAGAGTGGACCCAAGGTATTTGAAATCAGGCACTTCCTCAACCGGCAATAAATTTACAAAAAGAGGCTTTTTATCAACTTCTTGCACATAAGACGAAAAGACTTTCGTTTTATTTACATTGATCCTGAGTCCGATTCTTGCTGCAGTTTCTGACACGTTATTTAGTATTACTTGCATTTCGTTATAACTGTCAGCAAAAAGGACTACATTATTATCAGCGTATTCAAGATCTGTGATACGATGCTCTGGACTAATTCGGACACCTCTTGAGTGCCGACAAGCAGTGTCCATTATCCAGTCTATCGCATAGCTGAATATTGTGTGGGAAAGGACGCAGGCCTGACGGACACCTGTTCTTATTTCGAAGGAATCTGTCAGCTCCTCATATACACAGACTGCGCCGACGTGCGTTCATAAAATACCTTTATCAGTCTAATGATTTTCTCTGAACACCATCACGTTCCATCACCCTCCAAAGCGCCGCTCTATCAATTGAATCAAAGGCAGCCACAAAGTCGATGAAACACGTGACAGTGGGTTGCAAATATTTGAAGCGATGTTCCAACACCCTTCTTAACGTGAATATCTGGTCAGCACAACCGCGCCCTGGTCTGAAACCAGCTTGATTAGGGCGCATCTTTTCGTACTTCCATAAGTCTGTTGAGTAGCAGGGAAGCAAAAATTTTTGCTGAGACGTCTAATACGCTGATTCCTCGATAATTGTCGCAACATGTCCTATCACCTTTCTTGAGAATTGGGAGTAGAATTGCTTTGCTCCAATCTGGTAATATTTCTTTTTCCCATACTAGAGAGTACATTTGTTGAAGGTGCGTTATGAAGGACAATGGACAGCATTTGAAAAGCTCAGCCCGAAGACCATCTTCTCCAGGAGTTTTGTTGGCCTTAAGCTTATGGATAGCTGAAATTATTTCTTCTTCTGTTGGAGGCTCGCAATTGCAAACGTATGCTTCGGCAAACGTATCAGCTATATCAGGGGCAACAGATGGCGCTTCATGGTTAAGTTTGGCCTCAAAGAATTCTTTCCATCTTATGAGGCGATCCTTAATACTTTTAATTAGAACGCCATTGCTGTCTCTTACCATTTCACTAATCGTTCCCCGAGTCATAGTTGCTTTATGAAGAAGGCAGAATAGTTTCCTATTGTCGCCCAATCGAGCCGCCGCCTCCATTCTACTCCAATAGAGATTTCTGTCCCACCTTGCTGCTTTCGTTGCAAATCTTCGAAGCACCCGGTAGTCAGGATCAGCTGACATTCGCCTTGGCAGCTTTTTCAATCAATTGGATAGTTACTTGCGATACCCAACTAGCGCACTTCATACTAATATGCCCTAGCGTGGAAGTGGCTGATTTTCGGAGACATTCCTTTAGTTTGCACCAGTATTCATTTGCCGTTCCAGAGAAATCATTGATATTTGTATCATTGAGATGCTTCAATAATTCAGTTTGAAATGCGCTCACTGTCCCCGAATTTTTTAGTTTGAGATAGTTGAAAGAACATGGGGGATGCTGTTTTCGGCGAGTTGTCAATTTTATGCGGATCTTGGCTCGGACTATAACATGGTCAGATCCATGAAGATTGCCCGTTTCAGCTCCGCGATAGGAACGACTATCTAGTACGGAACTCTTCCAACGGCGATTGATTAAGATATAATCAATCTGGTTGAAGAGTTGGTTGTCCGGGGAGTTCCACGTGACTAGATATTTTTTATGATGCCGGAAACAAGCATTAGTAACAAAAAGTTCATGCTCTTCGGCATAACGAAGAAGACGTTCCCCATTGGCACACCGATCTCCGATGCTATATTTGCCCATTGTTGAGGTCATCGCAGCTGCATTATGACCTACGCTAGCATTCCAGTCTCTCCCGATTATAATCATGTCATGTTTCGGTAGAGACTTTGTTAGCAGTTGAAGTTCCGCATAGAACTTGTCTTTATCACGGCCGACAGCTTTGGAGCATAGACACTGATGACCGAGATATTGTAGAATTTACCTAAAACGGGCATAGGCCATACGGTCGTTTACCGGTTTCCACTCAATCAAAGCGGAATGGGCCTTGTCAGACATGACAATCGCTACGTCATTTCGTCCTGAGTTATTCAAAGCACCACAGTGATATAGCCAGTATCTCTGCTCTGAACCAGGATTAATAACTTCTCGAGACCCAAAGTGAAGAAGACGGACCTCTGACAAGCAAGCGATATCGACACGATACTTAGACAGGGTGTGGATAGTGATCGCTTGACTTGCAACGTCCATAAGCGTTCTAACGTTCCACGCTGATACGGCTAATGCCTCGCCGCGCGTGCAAAGGGCCGTTCCTCTTCTTGACAGGTTTCGAGCAATTACCTTGGCTTGAGAACACATTTTATTTATCATCCTTGGGATCGTTTTAAGCCCGGATTGTAAACTTATCGCATGTACCACCGGGTTCGAAGTATCATGCGCATCGGGAGACGCTGACGCCGTATCAAATGTATCTGACCCTTTCACCATAGAGTCACTTGCGGATAGAGCTACAGGTGGATCTCCACCAGCCACCCGGATTTTTGACATAATAGCAGGTTTACTCCTGCCAAAGACAAAAAAAGAAAAAAAAAATTAAAAGTTCAAGAGAACTTAGCTGAACCTAGCTGAATTGTTACCAGAAATAATTTCCAAGTAAAATAAAATAAATCGAGAATAATTTCTTAATAATTTTTTTTTCTCCAAATATTGAAAAAAAAAAACTTGTTGCTCAAATTAAAATTAATTGGTACTGATTATATAATTGTTGGTGATTTTAATATGCCAAACATATATTGGGAAAATAGTTTTTAAAAAGTAGCAATAAATTTGAAGAGGACTTTCTAAACTTTTATACCTATGTTGGTCTACAGCAACATGTTAAGGTCGCCACTAGGTACAACACTATATTAGATGTTGTGTTAGCTACCTCTACCTCTCTTGTTGATAGTATTAGAGTCTTGGAACTTGTAATAGTGATCACAATGTCATTCATACTTCATTAAAATTAGACCGTTATTCACCTCCCTCGAGATTTTCTAGAAGTTACCGTCACTGTAATTATGAAATCTTTAACTCTATCCTCGCGGAAATAAACTGGGATTTCTTATTCTGTTTAACTCCCTCTATCGATGAAAAAGTTAATTTTCTTAATAGCATCATATTATATCTAATAGACCAATATATACCTTTAAGAAAAACGAACATTAGGTCGATTCCCACTTTTCTAAAATCCCTTAAGAAAAGTGTCAAGAAGCTTTATAATAAATATCAATTAACCAAATTGCTAAATGATTTCTCTGCATATAAAGAAAGTTTAAAAAGTTTCCGTAGCGCTATTCATAATTACTTTTCAAGAAAACAAGAACAACTTTTACATATTGATAGAAATTCTTTCTGGATCTATATCAATAAAAAATTTGCGAATCCACGTAAACAATTAATTCTGCAACATAATGATAATGTGATCACCTCTGATATTGATATTGCAAATGTATTTAATCAGTATTTTTCCAGTGCATTTGTTGAGGATGATACTCATGCTTCTTGTTTTAAATAGAATTTGTTGCACTTCTCTCTGCGAGGTTGAAATAACACTACTGGATGTTTATGATGCCTTAAATAGACTTAAACCGTCCATTTCAGCTGGTACCGATAACATTCCACAAATAATTTATAAAAAATGCGCAGTCTCTCTGAGTCTTCTCCTATTTCTAATTTATAAGGATATTATGAAATCTGGCTTTAATCCCAAAATTTTTAAGTTGTCTTATATAATTCCCATTCAAAAAGGAAGCACCTATGACGCTTCTAATTACAGACCTATTAGCTTAAAATGTGTTGGCAGCAAGGTACTTGAAAGGTTGATTTACAACAAATTATCTTACTTATCTTACTTACTTATCTTGATACCAATAATTTTATATCTTCTTATCAGCATGNTTCCCATTCAAAAAGGAAGCACCTATGACGCTTTTAATTACAGACGTATTAGCTTAAAATGTGTTGGCAGCAAGGTACTTGAAAGGTTGATTTGCAACAAATTGCTTACTTATCTTGATACCAATAATTTCTTCTTATCAGCATGGCTTTTGTACAAAAAAATCTACTTCTTCACAAATATTGGCAAATCTCTCTGATTGGTCAGCATCAATTGACAATGGAAAAATAGTATCAGTTACCTAGATTTGGCTAAGGCTTTTGATACTGTTTCTCATACCAAATTATTGGTCACTCTTAATAGTTATGGCATAACAGGGGACCTCTATAACTGGGTTTCAGATTACATAAAAGATCGTTACCAGGCTGTATATGTTATTGTATATGTTAACAATACTCTTTCTGACATGACACCTGTTAAATCAGACGTTCCCCAAGGCAGTTGTATTGCACCATTGCTATTTCTATTATATATAAATGATATCACCACAGTGGTAATAAATTCTACTATTTATCTTTATGCCGATGATTCTAAAATTTATTATTCTCATGGTAGCCTATCTCCACTGCAGGAGGGCCTCAACAGAATAGCTGTCTGGCTATATGACAGCCAAATTACCCTTTCCTTTCAAAAATGTAGTGTTCTTCACATCAACTCTAAAGGATTCGATCTTCCTAACCTTTTTATAAATGGTAATTTAATCAATAGAGCCTTATACATCTCCGATCTTGGAATAATCATGGATGAAAATTCTCGATTTCGATCTTCATTGCCATAGTAAAGAAGTCCTCAAGGATACTAAATTTTATTTTTCGTTCGTTTAAGAAAGTTTTCTTATCAAATTATACAAAGCATTCGTTCGGCCTCTTCTTGACTACAATGCTACATGTTACTCCCCGAGACATTGCAAAACAGATAAAATAATTGAAGACTCCAAAAGTATTTTCTACGACGCCTCTCTCCTAATAAAAATTATAATTTTAATTATAAAAGAACACTTTTACAACATAACATGGATTCTCTCTCAGTTCGTAGAATTAAACAAGATTTAATTTACACATATAAGATTCTGTATGGTTATGTTAAACTAGATTGCTCGAAATATTATAATTTTTGACTAAATTTGAATCCAACAAGAACTAATGGCTTAAAATTACTAAAACCTATATGCAAAACTAAACTAAGGACTCATGATTTCTTTATTCGTACTATTAACAACTGGAAGAAATTACCGAACGATGTAGCTTGTGCGTCATCCTTAGCTGTTTTTAAAAAAAGACTAGATAATATTATTTACGATATTATTTAAAAAAAAAAGAGAGAAGAGTTTACAGCAGGCAAGAACTGCAGGAAGTCTCAGAAATCTCGATTTTATCTTCAGATTATATATGTTACTTCGAATTGTACTATATTATTGATCTGTAATTTTCTCTTTAAATTGTTAATTTTTGTCATATTGTTTTATAATTATTTTTGTTTATGTTATTTTTTTTGTGTTTTCTTTTTCTGTTATTTTAACTGTTATTAATACAAGCACATGGCGTTGTCGTCCTGCTTGGTTGGTTATCAATAAATAAATAAATATTGATAAAGTTTATTTATCATTCCTGTAAGCAGTTTTGTCGGTCTTTTTCTCCGTCAAATAATTTATTATTTCTGCTAAATTTTTGTTCTTCCCTAAGAGGATAAAAGAAATATGTTATTTACCTTATTGCATTTGTCTAAAAGATATTCTATAAAAGTATATTGTTTTTATCGACTTATATCGGGTACTTATAGGATAAGAGATTTTTTTCTACTTTTGACACTTATTCGAAATGGCACTGAAAAAGATGGTAACTAATAAGGTCGCTTCTACTAAAGATGTCGGACTCTCTTATTTAAAACTATCGAGGACTTGAGGATACAGTTAGCTTCCATTACCGAGAAATATGAGAAGTAGCAACATTTAATTTTGCATATTACTAAATCTGTTGAAATATTTATAAAGGTCAACGAGGAACTTAAGAATAATATCAATAATTTGAAAATTTCATCTTTGTTGACAACATCGAGCTTCCAAAAACTCAACTGAAGTGCCATTGAAAAAACTATCGACGAATATTCAGAAAAAAAGGAGAAAAAGCCATATCTATCTATCTACCTGGTATAAACGTTCCGGAAAAACCTATGGAAGATGAGGATATTGTTGCTACTGCTAGAATCAAGGGTGATTACATTAAGGAAAGAAGAAGTAGAAGGGTACGAGTATTCAAAATTCGACTAGAAGATAAGTCTATAAGTCTATGGCAATATCTATTTTGCTCAATAAGAGTGCGCGTTTGATCGTACCCCATGGAAGCCAAGGAAGAACTATTACTAGACAAACAGTTGCAAAAAGAATGTTATATAAAACCAGAGTCTAAAGAAGCATGTGATCAGAAATCTTTAAATCGTCGAACTAAACAAGTCTTGCCAATGGCTTGTAACGACGAATAATTTTTCGATTTCACTTTTTCTCATTAGTCTAAGACGATTTCCCAAGTAAGATTAATAATATAGGAAGTAATCTATCTTTATAAATATATATCTTTAATGCTAGAAGTTTAAAATATAAATTTTATGATCTACAACTCCTAAATAGTATTTTCTGTATCAGTGAAACGTGATTGGATGATTCTACTGATAATTTGGACGGCTTTATAGTAACATACAAGGACAGAATAATAAATGGTTTAAATGGCACCTGTTAATCTGGCGTTCCTCAAGGTAATTGTATTGCTCCATTGCTTTTTTTATTATATATAAATGATATCACCAAAATGATACTAAATTTCACCATTTATATTTATGTTGATGATTGTGAAATTTATTATTCTCATGGGGACCTCAACAGAACAGCCAACTGGCTATATGACTAGCAAATAACTCTTTCTTTGCAAAAGTATAGCGTTTTAATCATATAAATTTCACATAAATTCGAAAGGATTCTATCTTTCTAATCTTTTCATTAATGGTAACATAATCAAACGTGTCTCACTTATTTTCGATCTTGGTATAATCATGGATGAAAATCTTGACTTCACTGTAAAGCCATAGTAAAGAAATCCTCGAAAATACTAAATTTCATTTTTATTCATTTATTGAAAACCAGCCAAGCAGGGCAACAAACACCATGTGCTCGTATTAATAACAATAATTAAAATACCTCTTGTCAATATCAATATCAGAGATGATAATATTATCATTATGTTGCAGAATTATTTGTCTACATGGATCTGCAAATTTATTTTAAAAGTAATTCCAAAAAAAATATCCATTCCTATTTAAAAGTTGCTCTTTTTTATATAAAAAGTAATTATGAATGGCACTATGAAAACTTTTTAAGCATTCTTTATATGCAGAGATATCATTTGGCAATTTGATTAATTTGTATTTAAAATAAAGCTCGATACTTTTTTAAAGACATTTAAGAAAAATGGGAATTGGCCTAACACTTTTTAAAGGATATATTACTCTATAAGGTATGAAATGGTGCTATAAAGAAAATTAATTTTTTCATCAATAGAGTGAGTAAACAAAATGAAAAATCTCAGTTTGTTTCTGTGAGGATAGAATTAATGATTTAATAATTAACCACAATAACGGTAATTTCTAGAAAATCTCGAGGGAGGTCTAATTTTAATGAAACATCAATGATATTATGATATTATATTATGATATGATATAATGATATTATGACCACTATTACAAAAAGATTCTAAGACTTTAATGTTAAATTTTATTTTTCATTCATTTAAGAATAGAAGGTAAAGGTAAATAAAAGAATAGAATAAAGAATAATCAATCAAAGTAACTGAAGGACTCCAGAAATATTTTGTACATCGCCTCTATCCTTTTCGCAATTTTAATTATAAAACACAAATTCAACAACAAAACCTCGATTCCCTCTCAATTCGTCGAATTAAGCAAGATTTAATTTAAACCTATAAAATTCTATATGGTTATTTTAATTTCGATTGTTCAAAATAATAATTTTAGGTTAAACCCAATAAGATTTAATGGGTTAAAATTACTAAAACCTATGTGTAAAATTAAACTAAGAACTCTTGACTTCTTTATTCGTACTATATATTACTGGAATAAACTACGAACGATGTAGTTCGTGCGTCGTCCTTAACTATTCTTAATAAAGGTTAGATGATATCATTTATGAATTAAAAGCATACATTATTTAAAAAGTTCATATCATGCACGAAATTTAAAATCTTGATTTTTACCATTTGATTTCGCATAAGTAATACACTCGCTTCGAATTGTATTATTTTGTAAGTCCTCTTTATTTCTTCTTTACTTTATAAATTTTTGTTAAATTTTCTTTTTTATCACTAATTTTCATTATTTGCTTTTTAACTGTTTTTATTCATAGTATATGGGGCTAGCCGCCGTGCTTGTTTGGTTTTCAATAAACAATATTGTTATTCCGTATTATTTTTTAGTCTCTATGCACTCGATATCCAAGCACTTAACTCTATGTTCTGCTTGGCCCTTGTTTATATGAATAGATAAATAGATGAATGAATGAATAGATAAATAACCTTAGGTTTAATACAAACTATCAGTACCAATTATTTTCACTTTTTAACTTAATTTCATTGGGTTGGGGTACCAATCATTCCCAAACTTTTTCAGTAATTGCTTTTGATAAACTTTTCGAAAAACTAGGATTAAATGAAATTTTCAAATTGAAATAAGCGAGATTTCAATTTGTACTTGAGATTTTAATTTCTGGATCTTTCGAGAATTGCTTGTAAATGGCTGGAAAATAACTGGTAAGAAGTATGAGCCAATCTTGTAGAGTTTTGATCGGTTCTCCAATTTAAGACTTTCGAAATAAACTGATAAACTTTAAAGCTTTAGATGAGGAATTTTTTATTCTTTCTGTGGCCATCTTAAAAATGCATATTAGATTTAAAAATGCATTACACTGCATTTTGACCTGCAAGTTAACTAATAAATGGATAGGAAAAAACAAAAAAAAACTAAAAGCTAAAGTAAAAGTAAGCAAGACGATAATGCGATAAAGCTAATCAAGCTTTTATACTTTAATCTAGAAAGATTTTTAGCAAGGATTTCATCAAAAAATTGTTTTTTTCGTTGGAATTGTTAGAACATATCAAAGTTATTATCATTTTTAAAATTAAAATCGTACTTAGTGCATATCCGTCACAACTGATTTGTTCGGTTATATTTAAAATTATGCGAATTATAAAATTATAATTATAAAATTATAAAATTTTATAAAATTATAAAATTATAATCATATATGCTTTAACGATTTAACCGCCAAAAATTTTATCCAAGTTATTCCATTTAAATTTTATTTTGACGATCAGTTTTTGGAAAAGATTTTCCAAGAATATCAGTTTTCCAAGATGACAATTCTTCTCCTGCTATCTTGGAAGTGGAATAATCTAAGTTGTGAAAGTGCGTTAGTCAGCAGTCAAGATTTATTGAATATTTTCTTGCTTAATATTGAATAATTGATGATGAAGCCTTTCAGATATTTAGCCATATTTTTCTTGGCTTAAAGAGCACATTCTTCCTTGCTTTCTTGCTGAAATGTTTAATTTAAAAGTAACCTTTGAAATCATTTTTCTTCATTAGAAATATGAATGCACGTAAAAAAAAGATATAATTTCAACGAGTTTTATCTCCCTAATCCATTATATCTTTTAAGATTTTAAATTATGGTCACTTCATTAATATTTCTCCATCTTTCTTCGAAATTGATTAATCTGTCTTAATAGAAAAAATTCCACTCAGTTCCATATCCTATCAATGTTGTTGAACCATTCATCCATTCAGTTATAGAAATGCCAGCAGAATTTCGCAAAAATTATTTTTCTAATTGCTTATCGAAATTTATCAGTGCCTTCAAATTTTATAGTAAGTATTTTGAAATGTTTTAGAAAAAATTCATTGTGGACCTTTAAGAAAAACCTGGACATAAAGATTATGCAAATTCAAACATTAGTAAATTTTGGACAGTGAGCAACCTGAAATTTATTTTTTGCTCCTATGGTCTATGAACCCTCCTAATATTATTTAATAATTGTTTATGGTTTATCTTTTAATAAAACTACAGAAATGAGATAATATTTATTAAATTTTTATTCCTTTCTTTAATAATATAATGATTAATGAGGCAAAAAATATGCACAATTGCTTTACCATTCTTTTCATCTCTAATTTTGCAATTAAAAATGAAATCACGAAAGGATAATTTTATATTCCTATCCTTCTTCATCATTAACATTATCCCTTGTTTGGTTGGTTCCATTGACTGTTTGGATTCTTTATCAAAGAATGAAGATAGAAATGTTGGTGAATCTCTAGCAAAGCATAGATTTCATTTTTAATGGTGACCGGTTTATTTTCGCCAAGAATTTTCGGACCCATGGAATCTGGTATTCCATACAGTCAGAACAAATGCCAGTCGACCATCTTTTCCGCAGTGCTTAATTTTGAAAATATAATCTTATTTCCTTTTCGAAAATTTTCAGATTAGTGATGCTGAACATTTGCTGGCCAATGATGCGGTAAATAATAGACAATTTTTTTAAAATCCTCTTCAAGTAGATTTCTCCACTTTTCTTTCGAAAAAAAGAATAAAACAAGCGACAAATTCACTCTTTTTTAGACTTTTTTAAGATTAATTTCATCTTTAAAAAAGCAAGGTTGGGCTTTTCAGCACGATTCACATTTTACTATCAGACAAGATATGAACCTAGGAAATTTGAGCTCAAAATTCTCTTTTAAAGCATGCAAAACTTTCAGCTAGCTTGTTATGCATGTTGATCAATGCTTTTACTATTTATCTGGTTAAATGTTCAAAGAAATTTCACAGCTCATTTGGAACATTGGTGATTGGACATTGCTTCATTGCATTACTGGTTCGGATATTGTATCTTTCATGTATCTTTATGATGTAAGGATTTCGCCAACTTTTTCTGAACAAAGCCAGTGACAAAAGATTAATCTGGAAGAAATTAAATTAAAGATAATTACAGCGAATTCGTTAATTAATTAACGATTTAACGATTATTTGAATTGAATTCGAATTTGAGCGACAATAGAAATGGATGATTAATTGTAATTTAGCATATTTCTTTCAACTACACGTGAATTTCCACGACTTTAAGGAATTTAAAATACTCGTCTTTTATCGGAATTAATAAGCCACTTATTTCTCACAGGATCCACACCAGTAGGTGTTTCTTGCTTATTTGATCCAAGCCAGCACCAGATTTCTTTGTCATTAGCATGTAGCTTTATACCCTGCTGGTTTAGGCTTGAGTAAATCATTGATTCTGATCAAAAAAAGCGATAAAAAGCGCAGATTTAAAAAAAATTTTACGCAATAGGATCTGGAAATCGCATGCATTAAGTTATTGCAGGTGCAGTAAAGATGAAAATATATCGAATGAGAATGAGGTGGAAAGGGCATAAACAAGATTACCTCATGGTTGGCTGTTAATGGGATTAGATAAAAAACAAGACTCACACAGTAGCAGAATAACTTAAAAATTATACAGATAAAAACAATCATGGAACTTTTAATTTTGACCTGCCATTTGATGAAAAATAACAGTTAATGAAGCGTAGCTTGATTTAATAGAATTCTGGAGATTGAAGGCTCTACGTAGTGTCTTAGCTGTTCCTAATCGCTATTCTGGATAGAGATGATGCTGTTACTGGAATCTGCTGAAGCCACTTTTCTAGTTTGGAGATCAAATGCTCCAGTTATCACTGCAATTACATTGGTCTTTACTTTCCACATCTTCTCTAGTTCCTCGTTTAGCCTCTGGTATTTCTCTAATATTCCTTCTTTCTGATGTTTCTGCCATTTAGTGTTGCTGTATCAATCACCATTGATGATTTCTGATTATATCTGGTTGATTGGTCATTACTTGTTTTTTAGATGGGGAAATCCCACAGGATCTTCACCTTATTACTGTTTACGATTTTCTGAGAATCTTCTATTTAGTCTTGGGGAGTTCCAAGCCATATAACAAGTAAATTCCTGTAGCTGTTTTCAGTTACTTGGTTATGCTTTTCAATATTGCTTGCATTCTAATAGCGTTCGCTGAACGAACATGGAAACTTCATTTTAAGAAGGAAGTTCTAGAGAAATGAATATTTAAATTCGAGTTCAACTCTATTCAGGGTTGGGGAAATATAAGGGATTTCGAACTTGATGTGGAAATTTGACGAGTAAAACGAGTTCTCTGAAATTTATTTTATAAGAACAATAATATGAGGAAAACAGACTTCTCAGGCAAGTTATGTCATCGCGATATTTTGACAAGGCCTGAGCATTTGTTCACAAATGTTCTGGCTCTATGTTACGACAAGGTTCCCATAGATTTCTTAGTATCTTGGGCGTAAGGCCGATAGTTATTTCCCTTCATCTGTTAATTCTATCTCCCAAATCATATCTTATGAAAAAGCTTAAGCTGTTTGTTATGATCTCAAAAATTGATCTCTTTTTGTTACATTGCGTGAAAAGCATTGCCATTTTTTAAATTTTTTTCGTTTTCTCTGAAATCTCCTTGAATCTCCAGTTAAAGCTCTTAAGGTTTCACATATCCATTTTTATCCTATGAATTCTTAAACCTCATTTCTCATAATTTAATTTTTCTAACACAGTTCCGGAAGAATTTAGTCGCAAAGGGTAGCATTATGGCGACTGTGATATTGGGGGTATCGAATGTGCCAGATGGTTGGGTATAGTGGAGTAAAAAGCAGCGCAACGAATTTCGAAGAGCAATTTTTAGAAGTGTCTGAGGAAAAGAAAAAATGAAAAGAAAAAGATATGTCTGAGGAAGAGAAAAGATCTGCCCTTCCATGACAAAAACACAAAATTTTATGTACATTTTATATGAAAATATTTGTAATATTCCCAAGTGAATTTAGTTTATAAATATAGCTCTCATCGCGAATAAATTTAATTTTATGATTGTTTAAAATAATATACTTATTTTAATACTTATTTTAATATTTAAAATAATATTTCACAATAATAAAAGTGCAACTTTAACCTTAATTTTCAGCGATAACAATCTTTTCAAATCTACCTTAGCGACCATATTTTGTCATATTTACATGACAGCAAGATATTCAAACCACACAATTTATACAGTGCTCTCGATTAATCGCTATTGTGCTATCGTTCACCCTGCTAAATATTCTCAATCATTTACTATTTCAACATCAGTAAGAATCAGTTTTATTATTGTAACGAGTTGTATCCTAATATGGTCTGCTATATATATGGGTTAGTTTATGTTTCGCATTTATGATAGCATAGGAAAATTTAAAGGCAGTCTTAATTCAATTCTCTAATCTAACTTCAATCTCCAGTTGAAACCACTTATAACATTTAAAGTTGTAAAAAATGAAAATGTGCTCTGAAATTTCAATATTGTGAGTAACTTTAATCTGAAATACAAAATATTTGTCGTAAGGTTTTGAGGATTATTAGAAGCATTCTTGATGACAAGTGAATGGAATTCTGCTTGCTCTTTTGCAAAGAATTTGAGCTAATTTGAAATTGTTTTATTCGCGCTTTTTCTACTTCTTCCACATTTCTGATTTTACTGGCTTCACAGGCTACAGGTTACTAAGATGATACTCTTTTACAGCCCTAAATTCTTCAATTAAGGATGGGATGAGTTGGATCCTTTGCACCGCCGGATTTCATTCTTCCCGATATTTTTACTTTCGCTAAGGCAAAAAAAGAAAACCTATTTTGACTTGCTCTTAATTGAAGCAACACATTACTCGTCCATCCTTTTACCACTGTTCACTGACTCACTGTCACTTTCCTTATATTCTTCTGAATCTTCGTTCCTAAACAGAGTATGTTGCACTCTTTTGCCTTCAACAAATCACCATTATCCTTTATCAATCACATTCTCCTTTGTATTTCTTCAATACCCGACCTTACTCGTCAATTTGCCCATTAATATAGTAATTTATATGCGAAAGAGGAGTTCAAGCGTACCGAAATCAGTTGAGTTGTTGCTTAATAAGGTTTTTTGAAAGTGTTGGAAGTACAAAGGAAAACTGGAAGATAAGATTGACGGGTAAAGAATATATTAAGATTTAATAAAATGTTGATGTAATTCAACGGATCTTGAGAGAAGCATCGAATTATTTAACGGGGTCTTGAAGGGTTTGCATTGAGGTTTTTTTCTTAAGGTGGATGGTAGGATTTAAGAGGCATTAAGATGGTAAGGAGAAATATTGAAAGGTGAAAAATACAATGATATAACGTGCCTGACATCAAACGGTGAATATGAAAATTATTTAAATGGTCGATTTGCTTTTATTTTTGATGTGCTTCGCAAACATTTTTATCTCCTTCACTGAGCACAACAGAGGTTTTTCTTTTTTCTCCACTGGCTCTTGTCTTATCATCAGTTACTTCATTTTCTTAGAGTCGCCTTATTATCAAGTAAACCTATGGATTTCTTTTCACCAGGCTATTTACGTACCTCTTTGGATAAGATGACAGGAGATATCTTTGATGAAAACTGCCTTATCAACCCCTTCTTTCATGATAATTAATAATTGTTGATAGATCAAACTCCAAGTTCGAACTCCAAGTTTCCTGTTTCTCGATAAAATAAGTTCAAAACTTTATTTTGCTAATTCCAACCGTTTTAATAGATGATTTAATTTTCCCCACAGTAACCTTTGCATGCGCTGATTAGCGACGAAAATGGAAAGAGTTTATCGTGTATAAATGATTCTCAAAGATTGCTGAAGAAATAAAGTCGGTTGATTGATTATAAATTATTAATGTTTACATAAGAATGTTATGCAAAAGATCTGTGAAGTGAGGGTCGCAATTATTCAATTTAAAGGCAGTGTGAAATGGGATTTGGAGGTGTAGGAAGGAGGTCATGGCTGCAAAATTTTGGGATCTAGAGTAGGGATTTAAAGAATAGATGCACATAGGCACACATACAGCAACACTGACACTGATGATTCAATGGTTTTATATGGAGTATCACTTATACTTACCCTAATTTTTTATATCTTTAGGATATTTCACTTTATGTAAAGAAATTAACGATTTTCATACCAAATCAAGCGAAACATTGATTTTTGAAGATTCACACTAATCAGTCAGCAGTATTGCAGATGAATGCATTCTATATTATTCGGTCTAGCAAAGCAACTTCAGTTTTTATAGAGATACTTCGTGCAAAAAAATTTTTTCATTCGGAAAGAATATTTTTATTGCGCTAACTGTCCTTGTCATAATTTTTACAGATTTCATTTACAGATTTCATTTACAGATTACCTTATTAAAGGTAAAACAATATCGTGTTAGTTGTATTATATTTGAAAAGAAGGCAAACAGCCTACTAAATTGCAATACTATTTTATATTGGAAAAAAATTAAATACTGAAGCACGTATTTTAATGAGTTTTTTCCCGAACAGCAAGATTGGTGCGGTAGAAATTATGAATATAAGAAGAAAAACTGAAGTGTCATTATTTTTTCAGGCAATATATTTATTCAGTTCTCTTGGATCTTTCTATGGAGGGTCTTTGAAATTTTTATTTTTAGTCAAAGATTTCAGGAATAAACTTGTCGTTCAAAAACATAAACAAAAACCTGCGTCTTCAAATAACTTCCGTGGAAAGATTGATCTCTTCTGACTGAACCCAACCAACAAAACCCAACCAGAAATAATGAGTTGTTTTCAAAAAAACAATTTCTAAGCAGAAGAATATAAATCAAGGATAAATTTTATTTGAAAATTGTTTTGTTGCAGACGTTTGTAAGCAATATTATCCTTTTGCTATACTCGGTTTATTTTTGTTTGGAACGAAAAAAAACCAGTTTTGCATTAAAAACTGTTGCTGCTAATATAAGTCTAGCTGCACCTGGGTATTTCAATTATTTTAATGATAATATTTTCCTGCATTTGAAAAAAATAGAAGCTACTTGTTACCCCTTCGTCAATCCGCCATTTTCAAAATTAATTGGCGGATTATGATCAGATTTTGAGATTTCTATACCTAGGTTTTCGAATATTAAATAAAATCTTATGAAATCCAACAAAAACTTTCAAATTTTTATTCGATTTTTCAAAAGAAATAAATTTTTCAAATAAAAAAATTCGATTTATAGATTTATGTTCCTGGCTTTTAATAAAAAATTGTTCTTTTAAAAAGTCTCACGAATAAATGGATTCATTGCTTGGAGTCAACGAAAATTCTGCAGGAAGGTATTTTCCTTTTATTATAATTTTCTTGCCATAGCTAAGGGCATTTTCCTTCAGCTTCACGGATAAAATTGTAAATTTTGGCGAGAGAAAGCCTATCATTAAGAGTGAAATCCTGATAATGTTAATAATGGATCTATTTCCTCTATTCTCACAAGACTGGTATGGTACTTGGGTTGGAATCAGTCTCAAGCAACATTAATTCGCTCCATAACAGGAATAAACCTAAAAGGTTGGTTCATCCTAGCAAACTAAATTTCATCCTAATAAGCCAGTTGTACCAGAATTGATGATTAAAAATTTTCGAATTAAACGTTTTAAATTTTGTTTCTAATAAGTATTAATATTAATTTTATATCAGTTTTTTGAGGTGGCTCAACATTATGCCCTTGTTATAAATTGTTTAATAAATTTGTGGCATATTCTTTTCCTAACACCATTCTATTTTGGATCACCTACTAACTTCTTCTTCTAACAGCACTATTACTGGTTAGGCTACAGACTCCGCTATTTACAAGGGTAAGACATTTCCAAGCTGTGCGGTCTGATGCCATCGTCGACAGTAATAGAAGCCATCCCTTTTTCCATTGTTCATATATTGCTGGTCCATCTATACGTTCAAAATCTTTCCTGACTATATCAGTCCAGGTTTTGACTGATCCTCCTAGCTTTTGGCGCTAACCATCACAGGGTTTTAGCAAGTGATGAAATATGCGTAAACTCCTATGGTGGACGACGGAGAACGTGCCCTAACCAGCGAAGGTGACGCTCTTTGATAATATTATTAATACAGGTGATAGTTGAGCGAAGATGGATACAATCATGTGCGACTTCATCCGCTCGACTGATCAGTATATCTTATATATCTTAGACATGAGTGGTCAAATGGCCATGTTTCGCAGCCATATAGCAAGATCGAGCAAATTGAAGCTATATGGACTCGAATTTTCATCTTTATGGTAATTTCACAATGGTAATGTGACGATTCCATAAAGGTTTCATCGGCCAGAAAAATATATTTCTGGCTATCATTATCAGGGTTACAATTTCATCCTCCACCTGGTCATTTGGGATTAAAGTAGATTCAAGGCATTTAAAGTTAGGCATTTCTCCAAGCAGCAATTTATCGATAAAAATAGGTATTTTATCAGCATCTGTGAAAACACTTTAGTTTTATATTTACATTGATTTTGAGTCCAATTCGCACTACGGTTGTTAACGCATTGTTTAACATTATTTGCATTTCCTTATAATTGTCAGCAAGAACGACTACATCAACAGCGAAATCGAAGTCTGTGATATTATGCTCTTGACTGATTTGCACACCTCTTGAGTGCCGGCAAACGATGGCCATTATCTAGTCTATTGAATATTCTTGAATACTTTAGGGGAAAGGACGCAGTCCTGACGGGCACCAGTTCCTATTTCGAAGGAATCTGTTAGTTCCCCATATACGCAGACCTGTGCCAGGTTATGCTGATGAAATACCTTTATAAATCAAATGATCTTCTCTGGGACACTGTCACATTCTTTCACTTTCACTTTACAGAGCTATCAAATAAATTGAAAGAGCTGCAAAATCGATGAAGCAAGTGACGGTGGGTTGCTGGTATTTGAAGTGATGTTTCAACACCCTTTTTAGCGTAAATATCTGGTCAGGACAACCGCACCCTGGTCCGAATCCAGCTTGGTTGGGACGCATTCTTCTATTTCGTGTTGAATCTGATTAGCAGAAGGTAAGCGAAAATTTTTCCGGAGATGTCCAATTCCTCAGTAATTGTCATCCTATTACCTTTCTCTCAGGAATTGAAAGCAGAGTTGCTTTGCTTCAGTCTTATTTCTTTTTGCCATACCAGAGGATGCACTTGTTGAAGGTGAGTTATGAACGATGATGGATAACATTTGAAGAATTCAGCCCGAAATCCATCTTCTCCGGGAGTTTATTAGCCTTAAGCTTATGGATTACAGAGATTATTTCTTCTTCTATTGGCGGTTGCAAACGTAAAGCTCGACGGGCGAATCAGTTATATTCGGGGCAACAAATGGCGCATCTTTGTAAGTTTGGCCTCAAAAAATTCTTTTCATCTTCTGAGGCGATCCTCAACAGCTTTAATAGGCGCCTCATTAATATCCCATATCATTTCACTGACCCCTTCTCGAGTTACAGTTACTTTGTGAAGAATTTTTAATTTCCTATTATCACCTATTCCAGCCGCCATCTCCATTCTCAAGGCCATATAGCTCCAATAGCGATTTCTGTTCTGCCGTGCTGCTGTCGTTGTAATTCTTCGAAACACTCGATAATCAGGATTTCCTGCAGCTTTGTGCGTTAGCAACTTTTTCAGACCATTTTACAGTTATTTCTTACACCCAATAAGTTCACTTCCTCCGAATGATAAATCTTTGGGAGATTGATGAGGCATCCGCATCGCCACTCAAAAACGACGACAACGACGACTGTGTCGACGAAAAACATTCCTACTCAATGCTTTCTAGTTCCCCAATCAATTTCCTACATCGTTTCTTTCCTACTTCCTCCTTCCCTTTCCCAAAAACGAACCCAAAAATGGTCTCTTGGGAACTTATATTCGTTTTGAAATTGGCGGAGGGAAAAATTTTATATTTGGCTTCCATTCTGTCAAAATAAAAAACATGTTTATTATACCTCTCACTAATGAGTACTCTACTATTATTCTATGATTTTCTAGTCTTTTCAAATTCTTGATCCTTTTATTTCCCTAATATTCTCACTGGGAAAGAGATGTGTAGCAGGGCGCGATTCGGAGGATCTACTCATATTTGTAGTTATCTATGCCATTCAGCGACACATGTCCCTTGGCGATAAAAATATAAACTTCAATCCGCTGCCTCTAGCTGCATTAAGACTTAAACAAAACTTTCTTATTCATTACTTTCTTTCTTATTCATAACTTATTTAAAGCATTTTAAGTAGATAAATATCGTATATATAAAATTATAGCCAAATATCACTTAATTCAAATTCATAATGAAAAATTTCTTAAATAGTGCAGATAAATAACAAATAACCATCGTAATCGTCTTCAGCTAAAAAATTAGCAAAATATTTTATTTATTGTTTGCATATTTAGCCTCAACAAGCTTTAGATTTATTTTATTTTTCGGCGATTTCTTCTTTATTATTAAAAAATATATAATTATGTAAAAAATATATTTTTTTACATAATTCATAAAGATATCTTCAAGGAATTATAGAAATAATGAAGAAAACTACGTTTTATTTTATGATTTATTCTTTCAGATCCTTTAAGAAATGAAAAAAAAGCGGTTCGATTTTTATATATTTCACTAACTTAACTGCAAATCTGTGAATGATCGAAGAAAAAAACGCATGTTTACTGCAGATTTCTTAAATTTAGTTATAATTTTGTATGTTTCTTCTCCTCGCACAATAATAATAATGAATAATAATAATGTTTGACGACTAACTGAAAAGGTGCATTTCTAAACCTTTCCATGCGATACCATATAGAAAAGCAAAATACATTTTAACAATGTCCTATCACTATTTACTTTATTTCTTTTTTTTGATCTATTAAAACGATTGGAATTAGTAAAATAAAGTTTGAACTTATTTTAAATCTTTCGCTGCAGTTCAAACTTATGAAAACTAGTGTTGTATTAGCCTGCGAAACTATAGAAATCTCAATTGGCAGTGCACCAAAAGTAGGTCCAAATCAGCGACTATCACTGTGGTTTGAGTCGGCTTTGCTACGAGGACAAAGATGAGGCTGGGATGATGGGCTAGATGTGTTGTAAATATTATTAATGTGTTATAAATATTATTGAATGCTTTTAAATATTATCCAGTTGTCTAAGTAAGGGATTAATAACTAATAATAAAGTTATAAAATCCAGTCGTGTTAGCACCAAATTTATGCAGCAGAGATTATAACAGAAATATTCTTAAGAAGATAGAGGTAAAGAGCGCAGGTTTAAAGCCTTTCTCACTCCATTAGCACAGTGGGCATCAATATCATACTTATCGGCTACAGAAAATAGTTGGGACAATATTACGTCATTGAGATATAGCCATTATTAATATATAGTCATTGATCCGAACGGGCACGATCAAAACCATACTTATCAGCAGTTACCAAGGTATCGTAGATATCTGCACTACACTAAAGAAGTTAACTTTGAAAGTTACAGTCGACCTGCAATTATTATGTTTTGACCTATCGAGAAATTTTGAGCAATACTCGTATTTATGCGATCTTATTATACGAATCTTGACGACAACGATGATAGTTATGGCTCATTAAGATAGTTATGGCCTCGATCTGCTAGTTTAATGTTATATGTTTAATCGTCTTCAAGCACTCCTCATCAGCATCAAAAATATTCATGTACCATTTTGCATTTTATTTCTTTTACTCCCCTTTTTCCACATCCAGTTTAATATTTTCCAAAATTCCTTTACTACTCACTTTTTGTCATGAGCATGCAGAAGCTACCTATTAGTCTAAATCCACTTTAATTTATGAATACATTTTAAAACTGCAGTTAAAAACATTAAGATAAATAAGAAGCTCGTTATTTGTAAAAAAAAACCATTTTCCCAAACTGATAAAACCATAAAAAAAAATTAAAAAGAACGAAGAGAAGTATTTGACTATAAACAGAGAGGTTTGAAAGAATTTTAATCATGCAAATCCCATGTGCCAAAAATATTTTAAATGTGTATGGTTTTTACGGATAGTGATGACGACAGTTAAGAGAAAAGAAGAACGTATACGAGGAAAAGAAAGCGAAGTGAGGTTTGAAAACGTTGCAATGCGATGAGAAGATTTTAAAAAAATATCTCATGTTTCAAAATGTTAAATTAAAAATGTAGAACAAGATCTGAGGCATTAAGAGGACATTACCCTAAAGAGGCTGAAATTTTACATTACCCTACAGAGCCTGAAATTTTTGTATAAAAAAAAGAGCAGAAATTTTCAATTACAATTACATCTGATTTGATTTTCTTATTTTTTCATTATTTTAAAGAGTTTCTGTTTGCAATTTATTCACTGATGTGTGAAGATGCCTTTGAAGTTCAATTCGCAGAACGTTTTCTCTTTTGTCGGTATTAAGACTACGATTATCTAGGTTTTGCAAATGCTTTTCAGTAATGTGCGAGTTGTTTTTAGTTAGGTCTACTCTCTCCATCGAAAGAGGCGATTTTTGATTGTCTCTAAACTTGATCAAAATGAAGACTTAGATGCTCTCTACGAACCTAATAGATATACTTGAAGCCAGAATACACCTTTCAAAAATATGTTGAATATCTTATTATGTCCCAAGTTTTCATGAATATTTTTTTCCACGATGGAAACAATTCGAACTTGGAATAACGAGGCTAAAACTCATAAATTTTGATCCTACGACATCAATGGTAGTTTTCTCATTAAAAATGATATTTGATAACATTTAAAAAACTATTGTTCTACTATTTGCTAATAGCTTAATTATTATGCAAAACTAGTGAGAAAAGTTGGCATATTACGCAAAATACAGCAATAAAATTTCAAATCAAATTCTCTTTTCTACTTGAATGGTAACAAATCATTTTTTTGCAATTAATTTTATGAAATTTATTATATTTGGTGAAAACTCTTAGGTTGAAAATTGTAATAATTATTTCAAAACCTTAAAACTTGGAAATATTGCACTGGAGATCTGTAGATTCTTATAGATATTGTGTAGGAAATCCATGGGAAAAAGCTTTGAAAAATTGCCTGTGAAAACAATTGAATTTTAATTTTTAAATTAATTTCAACGCTATTGCGTCACTCAGCCATTCATGTTCATTATTGCTATTTTGTATCATAGAAGAATTTTATGAAATTTTCCAGGGAATTATGAAATATCGCTTTAATGCGCAACATCAAATTATCTAGAAATGGAAGAGCATAAGAAAGTTTTTAATTTAATTGCATATTGCCAGTACAACACGAATTTTTTAATACCGTGTTTGTTCCTGTCTAACATAGTGGCAGAATCCTTCAACACGATGATCTAATCAGCTATTCTAATCAGCCTTTGAAATAAGCCAAGGGGGAAGCCACACTGCTATCAGGAAGAATTATGTTTTCATGAAATTAATTGGAAAATAAAAGTGGTGAGATGGTTACTTATCAACAAAATCCCATGAAGAAGATGAAAGCAAAACGAATTTTATCTACTAATTAATTATATTTTTAACTTGAAAAGCATCATCGTTACGTTCATTTGCTGCTTTATCTCTATATTAAGCACTTAGAGATCTTACTCATTTTCGATGTTGAAATACCGTCCATTTACAGAATGTGGCAGAAATCATGCTAAAATAGAGTCAGCCTTATTTAGGTCGCCATTCGCTTTTCAATCATTTCTTGAAAACTGGAGAAATCTTAAAATAAGGATTTTAAGAAAATTGGCAGAAATATTCTTTGAACCAAATGTCCAGTTTAGCTTTATGAGATGGAATTCTCCATCTCATATGTTGAAAAAATTAAAGCAATCAAATATTATTCATCGAGAGCGGTAAGCAATAACTAGCTTAATGTATAAGATTAAAAAATTCCCCACTTCGAAGTACATGGAGAGTCATAACCATGAATAGGAACTACTATGTAGAAAAAAAGCATTAGAACATTTCTAAAAATTTATCATATCATTTATTTATAGTTTCGCTCGCTGTGCTGGTAGTCAGAACAACATTTGTATTGACCCCGAATCCCTTGACACTGATTAATGATTCATGGAAAATTTCAACATCTCCCTGATTTAAATATCGTTGTTGCGAAATGCGATGTTTTTTTAAAATTATTATTTCAAACTGGTGATTCTGACCTGCCAAAAGAAAAGTTTCATTAACTTAATCGATTCTTTGCTTATTTCATTTTATATTTTATATTTTATAAAAATTATAATTTTAATTATAAAAGAACACTTCTACAACATAACATGGATTCTCTCCCAGTAGAATTAAACAAGATTTAATTTACACATATAAGATTCTGTATGGTTATATTAAATTAGATTGCTAAATTTAAATAAGACTAAATTTGAATCCAACAAGAACTAATGGCTTAAAATTACCTTGCATATACTAAAACCTATATGCAAAACTAAACTAAGGACTCATGATTTCTTTATTCGTACTATTAACTACTGGAACAAATTACCGAACGATGTAGCTTGTGCGTCATCCTTAACTGTCTTTAATAAAAGACTAGATAATATCATTTACGATATTATTCAAAAACAAAAAAAAAGAGAAGAGTTTCCACCAGGCAAGAACTGCAGGAAGTGAGAAATCTCGATTTTATCTTCAGGTTATATATGTTACTTCGAATTGTACTATATTATATTGATCTGTAATTTCCTTTTTAAATTGTTAATTTTTGTCATATTGTTTTATATTAATTTTGTTTATGTTATATTTTTTTTTCTTTTCTTTTTTTTATATTTTCTTTTTCTTTTATCTTAATTGTTATTATTAATACAAGCACATGGCGTTGTCGCCCTGCTTGCCTGGTTATCAATAAATAAATAAATAAATAAAATGTCAGTAAAGAATAAGGTCAATTTGCAGTTGTTTTTTTTAAAGAGTTCTCACTATTACTGGTTAAACTCTCTCCACTGGCTTGTCGCGCTGGGCAATATGCCAGGGAGTTCCTTGGCGATAGAAATACAGGTTAGTTGCCAGCATTATTCGGATTTTTGCACAGGTCTACTCCTGCGGGGAATCGAACCTCAGCATCACCAATTGAGCGACAACCCACTGAGCCATCCAATTTACTATTATATATATTCTTCTTAAGAAAATTATCCTTTTCTTACTATGGAGTCATCAAAGGACATCAAAGGACCCAAGCGGTTGGATCACAGTATTTCAATATTTTATACTTTTGTTATTTAATATTCTTTATTCAATCATTTCTTATTTGCTTTAAGTTGTCTTTTTAGTCGATGAATTTAATTTGTATCGAATATTGTTTTTTTTTTTCAATATATTAGTGAGATTTAATTACCCAAGTTTGAGGTGATGCAAAATTTTTATAAATACGTGTGGTGACCAACATTTCTACTATTGTCCAGATCAAGGTTTTCCAAAATTTTTTAAATACGCGCAGCAGACGAGCATCATTCCACTGCCTTTAATTATCGGTCTATTTTTTACAATACGTCTCACTGTTTTCACAATAATATAATAATATGAACAATAGTCAATATTTAAGGCTATTTATGCGATTTTTTGTTTAGACATAATAAATTTAAGCAAAGTATATAATTAAGGAAACGGATCGATCAGCATAATATTCTCTAATCCAATTATTTCTCGACTTCTCGATTTCAATATTGTAAATATTTGAGTAAGACTGAGTAAGACTGGGCAAAAAAGTAATAATCTTAAAATTTCGGCCTGAAATATGGTCATTTTTCTTATTACTAGTTAATTATTGATTATAAGTTATTATAAATTATAAATTATTATAATTGTAAATTAATAGTTTTAGTACGATGAAATATTCAGTCAAAATGTGCTGCAGTTATTTTTTTAGTCAAAATAATTATTTTGCTTCAAATTGTACGAAAGAACTAATAGCATCTTTCAAAGTTCACCGAAATTTGATCATTTCAACTATGCATATAAAAATTTTCAAAAAGAAAAAGAAAGATATACGATTAAATCAATCGCTACCAGTTTTATTCATTAAAGAGTGAGAATTGGGATTTCATAATTGGCAGCATGCTTCGGAGCCAGCCAAAGAATTCTTCAGTATTTTTTAAACTGAAATTATGGAAATCATGTCATCCTTAACTAATAAGATGAACCGAATGCTCTAATGGAATGTCGAATTACTTTATATTTTTATAATTTTTTCATTAATTTTGTTTTCATTCACTCTTTTATGAAAAAATTTGCGCTATGTGCCTCTCCAACAAAATTACTTTTCCAAGATTGGATTTGGTTTTTTTATTGTATAAATCAGTTCAGATCATCGCATCACAGATCTGATGATATAGTCTTTTTTGCTGGCAGTTATGGCAAACGCTAAATAATGCTAAATAACGTATCAGCAACTACAGCAAGACTCGGGATTAATGTAAATAAAACGAAAGCCTTTTCGCTTTATATAGAAGAAGCTAGTAAAATACTTATTTATGTAATCATTTCTGGTTGAGGAAGTGCACGATTTTAAATGCCTTGGATCCACTCTAATACCGAATGGCAAGGCAAAGGCGGAATTTCAACCTGGATAACGAAAGACCGCATCTGCTGCTGCAATTCGTTCGATCTTGCTATATCTGGGAGACATGATCGATAAGAGGTTAAGAATTTATCTTTCTTTGATCTGACCTAAGGTGCATTTTAAGGGACAGCTGACCGAATAAAATCTCATATAATTGCAATCATCTTTGTTCAAATATCACTTGCATTAACAGTACCATAATAGAGCGTCTCTTTCACTGGTTAGGGCATGTTCTTTATCACCCACTACAAGAGTTGGCATATTACATCACTTGCTGAACCCAGGATGGCGCCAAAAGCAAGAACGACCAGTTCAGATTGTATTAATACAGTCAAGAAAGTTTTTGGATATATAAAGGGAACAGGGATATATGGATTTAGGCGAAGGAAAAAAGTATGGCTTCTATTATTGTCAGCAATGTCATCAGATCGTGCAGCTCGAAAACCCTTGTAGCCATA
Source organism: Dracunculus medinensis (assembly GCA_900625125.1). Classification (NCBI taxonomy): domain Eukaryota; kingdom Metazoa; phylum Nematoda; class Chromadorea; order Rhabditida; family Dracunculidae; genus Dracunculus; species Dracunculus medinensis. The sequence goes on from UYYG01000100.1 coordinate 61,384, forward strand.
AGTACCAGTCTAACCAACAATGGTGTGACCTGTTAGAAGGTTTTTTATCATTTTATCATTTTTGCTTATGTGTTTGCAATTTATGACAATTTAATGCAAGCATCGCTTAATTCAATTTAGGATGAAATATTTAAAACTCAAGAATTGGTTTAAAATAAATTTTTGTCGATAAAATTATTGACTCGATTCTGACTTGCGGCTGGCGTATTCATACTATTTTTTCCGTAATTTTATGCCATCAATAAGCAGTATTTTGATATTGAAATTTTTGAAATTTGATTATATTATGGCTTGATATCATATATTTATTGACTTTTCAATCTAATGTCAAGAAAATGAATACGCCAGCGGTAGATTGATCGAATAAAGATATTCACTGCATGGTTACTGTAGATTGTTTATTCCCACTGTTCATTATAACCCTTTCACTATATTTTTTATTTCGCCTTCTGTTAATGCGCACTATTACTGCTGAAACTGGTCATAATGGCCGCAAAATTATAACAATTCTGATAATTAGTTAAATATATACGAAATATCATGGCCACTTAAGGTCACAATTAAAAAACAAAAAATAAAAATTAAAACAAGAAATTAAATTATTAATCAAATTAATCAAATTAATTGTTGTTTTTTATTTTTATTTTGTGCTTAAATAATTAAAAATATAACTATTTTCTATTTTTCGAATCGCATATAAAAGAAAGCAAGAAACCAAACTTTCGGTGAGGAATTTTGTTAGTGGCCCCGCTCTTCAATAATGATCGGCTTTTGCCATAATGATTATCGCATCAGCAGATCGACTATATCGAACCTTTTTAATGACAATTCAGTGAGCGACTAACTTATTTGTGAAATATCACCAATAATACTATTTTATGCAGATTATTTTATTATCAGTGTTATTTGTTTGTGTTTATTTTTCGAAAACACTTCAAAGTTTCATTTATAAATATATGACACTGATAAATAAGAGAAATTAGAATTGGCTCATCCTTGAAAAATCTTTTTTTTTAGTAAAAAAATGGAACAGTAATAAAATGTGAAATAAAAAATACGAAATATCTAAGTTTTTTTTCTTCCGAAGAACAGTAGTTAAATTAGAACAATAGTAAACTTTTCGAAATTTTCCGAGATGGATTAAAGTAATGTATAAGCACAAGAAACAATACATGTAGAGAGCTGCGACAGGGAACTGCACTGATACTAAAAAAACAGCCGACATCTTGAATTATTTCAGATAATTCATACTATAATCAGTTTTATTAAAAAAAAACATTCGTTGCGTCACAATTAGTAACAATAATAAAATAAGACATAAGGGGCCAACCAATTGCTCTTATAAACTTTTTGTCAATGCGATAATTAAAAAGTAACATAAAGTTAACTGAAAAAGCAAACTATAAGTAAATGCTTAGCGCTGAATATTTCTGGTTAGGTTAGCTCCGCTGGTACACTTAGAAATTTTGATCAGCATGTAAATCATGCAGTAAATGATTTTAAAACAGTGAAACATTCAGCTTTTCATAAAAGAGATTAAAATCTAATAGATTGGACCTAGTGGAAAATTTAGTAATCTATTTCATATAAATCTTCCTTGCCAGAGGACGATAACATTTTCTCCATTTTTCACAAAATTAACTTTCAGTAGGCTAGCACTCCAACCCAGATTTCGCGAACTTTGGATTCATGATTTTACGAGTATATAATGTAATGAATTCACTCGAGTAAAAAGTAACTTTCATTTCACCGATGAAATCAGCGAATAGTCATCTTAATTTCAATTTTAAAATGAAAAATAAAATTTCTTTCAAAAATAAAAAAAATAAATTAATCCTAATGCCATTCGGAATTTTTCATTAATAAAATGTATTAAAATCGAAATCGAAAGTGACTGATTCTCATTTTCTAAAATACCTCTTATTGTAAAGCCATTTATTACAAACCTGCTCCTTTCCTCTCAAATTAAGCAAATTAAACCTCTGATTAAGCATTCATACAAATGTTCAGATTGTCAGCATAAAAAAAACTAGTTCTTTTTAATTTCCTATTTCAGTTTCAATTTTCAGTGCACATTTTCAAAGAGATTCGATTTTGATCATTCAAGAATTCGTGTTTCGTTTCAGTCATATTATCATCCTAATTTCAATCTTAAAATGAAATGTCTCTCTCAAAAACAGTGAGTAAATAATCAAAATTTTATAGAAATGCTTTTAAATTTTTCAGTTCTCTTAAAGTCTCCTATTTTTTAAAAACTATTCATTTTTATTCTTCACACTTTACATTTAGAAGCAGTGAAATAAAAACGGAAAGAAAGGAAAGAAGGAAAGAAATCCAGAAAATAACTTTTTTATGTCTAATCTAATCTACTTTATCATAATTGGCTATAACAATTTTCGAAAATTCAAGAAATAATCTTCTGCTAAACTAAAAATAAAAATATTCGAATAAAAAAGAAATGAGATCATGCAGATGATCGGCCATTGCATTTAACAATACAATGATACAAAACCAAACGATCTTATAAACGTGTTATTTTCACTCATTTTACTTTCCATTATCCTTAAATCTATGAAATCTTACAAGAAACCGGTTTTCATCTATTTTTTATTCGCTATTTTTCATCGATTAAAAAATGAATTAAATGGTTTAGAAAACACCCGAAAAAATTCTCTTTAATTTCATTTGAGGCTGTATTTTAATCGTTTTTTTGTTCAAAAAATTTTCAGCTGGACTTATTTGAATTTGTGATTCTTTTTCGTCGCATTTTAAGTATTATAATATATAAAGTATTATTGTGGAACTATCAGATTAATTATCCCTAAGGATTAGAGGAAGTCGTGACGTTTCACTGGTTTAACTAAATCATTCCAAAAAATTTACTTCATACATTTCATTTAAATGATTTCAGTTTATTCGCAAAAATTAATATTAATTTTCACAAATCTAATATTTATTTATTTATTTACTATTCAATTATTAGTTTTGGGAAATCAATTTTATGCGAAATTAAACTTATAAATTCTAAAATGAATATGTTTACAGCGAAAACTTCAATACATAAATATTTTGGACTGCTGATCATGGTTTAAGAATTCATTAATAGATAAATGATTATGGCAATGAAAAACCAGTTATGTGTAAGTGGTCAGTGAATCATTTAACAATGCCAACTTAGGATTTTGCATAGCTAAGCGACGTTTACCATGTGAAATACAAAAGGCACTCATAAGAAGATTTCTTCTAATTGTATTTACGCTCTTTCTTAAGGAATTTATACCGGTTCCACCGACTCTTCGTCATACATTTCATTTAAATGATGGTGTTTGTAAATACAGAAAGCTGAAAATTAAAGCCTGAAAAAAGAAAACGATATGAATAGGATTTTGCAGTAAATAACTCAGTTTTTCATAAATTTATTGAGAACTATATGAGCAACAATGCAATTTTCGCCGAGCAATAGGCGGCCAAATTAATGTTTGAGCATTAATCGAGTATATCGACACAGACCTAATGAATGAAAAAATCTAGCTGAGAAATTAGCCATATTTTTTGCCATTTCAGCTGATTTGACGAAATTATTGATAATGAATGTGAATCCATCAAAAAAATACATTCTCTGGACTCAAACTATTGCTTAAATAATTTTACTCAATAATTATTTTTAAACTTGTGTTTTTATTTATTTCTGTGATAACTTGCTATGCACTGCACACTTCTTTAGAAAGAATTTCTTAATTATCATATAGATTCATTCGGATAAGAAATAAATTGCGAAGGCACAATCGTTTGTGTTTGTATTTAGGTGTTTAGGTGTTTAGTTTTTCTTAATGGTGCTTCCGTTCCATCCATTCCACTTCTCCAGTTTTCTTTTTTCTCAAAATCAGATATATTTAAAATTTATTATTTCAATATTTCAAATTTAATTTCCCACTGAAAGTATTGTCGAATGCTCATTGCTTAGAAATATGTATTGAACTTTCACCTTTGCTGCAAAGTTAAGCCTATTAAAAAAAGATTACATTATTTATATGACTCAGAGATTTGGTAGCCGAGTGGTTAACGGATTTTGATTACAGAATGAATTCACATTACCAAACTGAGAAACAAAAGTTCGCATAAATAGTGCATTCGACTAACGTAAACCTAATATTAAGACAACGCTGGAGACCTATTTCCATCTTTAAAAATTCCTATATTACTAGCAACCAGAGCTTAATGAAAAATAGTTAGCCACTTGCTCACTTACTCCTTTAAGATGACAACACGTGAATTTTCTTGTATATCTAAAAATCTCGATTTACTATTTAAAATATTGTACAATTATCTTTTCCATTACAAGGTAAATATTCATATAAGTTTTATTTAAAGTTTTTATTTGAAGAAAATCTTTTCCAATATTTAAAAATATTTTTGAATTTACCTTCGAATTTAAATGTTCCGCCCCTTTGTCGAAAGTGACTATAAATATATTTGATCAAGGTGTGGTAGTACTAAAAGGATTGCTTTCCCTTTTGATATGCCATTTATTTTATTTCTGTTTGTCAACTCTTTCGTCGCATCAGCATTTGCTGTATGATTTTAAAAATTTGTTTATATAAGCCTAGAGGTCTGAAACTAAATTTATCTGAATTTCGATCTATTGTATTATCAGATCATCTTAGATTTTCTCTTATAAACCGTGTTAAAGTAATGAATTATAGTGTCTCGCAAGTGGTGTATGCGGTGGTCCAAATCCTTGTTTACCACCGCCATCACTACCACCAGCGCAGTGTCAGCCCTCTTGTGGTCCTGGCTATCACTGTGGTCAATATGGATGCGCTAGACGAGCTAGAGCTCGGGCTTCTAATACACTTCGAGTAAAAACACCGTCTGAGTTCCGAGTAAGTTTCTAGAGACTGATTGGTTCTTCTGCCTTTTGGTCTAAAGTATGAATAATATATTCTTTAGAATATGAAGAAAGATTTTAAAGTTGAAATCAGACTGTAATTATAAACATGAGGATGAAAAAATGGGAGCAACAGTTATTAATTGTTAATCTATTCCAGCTTTTAAATCAATGAATTCTTAAAAAGCTTGAATCAATTTAATAGAGAAATTTATCTTCAGTATTTTTTATTAGCATTGTCTCGCACAAAAAATTTTGCATGGTTTTTGCAATTAGTCATCAACAACTGTGAAAGAATTTTATGAAATTTTATGAAAATTACTTAAATTGCATAACCATTTACAATTTTCAACCAATATTGATTTATATACAGTTTATTAGAAGAATAATTAATAAAGATGGCCAAAATGCAATAAAGAAAAATTTTGTAGAGTCCTAATCAGTTATTCATGGATTGTTGTGAAACTCGTGGATTGCCTGACGCATGTCTACAAAAATGCACCTTTAATACTTTTACGAAAGAGGAGGCAATATTTTTTGATTTAATTACACGAAATTCTTGAGCAGATTTTTACATTTTTACATTTTTAAATTTTTTATTATCTTATAATTTATTTTTTCAAAATTTTCGGTATCTCATATTTCATTTTAGTGCATTTTAATAGTTTTTCATATGTTTTCAACTACAAGACTTTCGAAATTCCTAAAATTTTGTTCTGCTTCTAAAGTCGATGAGACTCTTAATCAAAATTTCTGTTGAAGAATTATCTGCTTTTGGAAAATTTACCTATTTTTTGTTAGGCATCTAATGGCATTTTCAGTTGCTAAAAATGTATTTCAAACAAGATCCATGTCCAATTGAAGCATCTGCTGAGATTCAATTCTGTGCTGCTCAAGGTCGCGATCATCGCCATTGTTGTGGAAGAAACGGTGGATTTTCTAATGTCTTAATTTGAGTGAACTTAACAATAGAATTCATTTCTACTGTATTTTATAGAGAAGTTAGGAAATTAACTTTCTAACTTGCATATTCAAATAATATTTGTGTGAGAAAGAAATTGATTTCGACGTCAAAAAACCTTTTAAAAAACAGTAACAAATATGACACAATCAAGATGCTATTCTAAAGAGATGTTATCTCATTCTGGAAAACTGCTATTATGTTATTAATATCCAATAAATTTTGAAGGAGTTGGAACCACACTAGCTGGCGAAAAATGTCTAACCTTCTGCGACCAACGACCTGGAAACATTACTCAACTGGATTTCTCTTACGCAAGCTGCTATGAGCGATTCGACAATATGCGAAACTGCTTTTTACATGACATTATAGCACGAAGCGAAACAAGATTTATCTAATTTTGTTATATTTATCCATTTCAAATGCTGTTGCTTATTCTATGCAAAATAGCTCGATACATTATAACCAAATGCAGTCAAAAAATACAGAGCAAGTTTTATAGCGAAGAAATTCAAGCAATCGAAATTTTTGTTAAAGTATAGAAGAATTTCTAGTGTGGAAGGAAAATTAATGATTTGTTCTTTAAGCTATCCAGAAATCTTGGAATATAATATGTAAATTCTTATGAAAAATTTTATAATGAAAAAAATAACTTTTTTTCTTGACATTCAGCTCTTTTAAATTTCAAATTTGCATGGGCCTTCAAATTTTTCCTCTTCTCCAATTTCATTCTTTTTTCGCTTATAATAAATAACCTTTTAAATGTTTCACTGCCAAATGTATTTATGTTTGTAAATATTTGTATCAAGTGAATTTAAAGCCATTTTTAATTTCTTATGTTAGTGCATAAAAATATTAGAAAGAATAAATTCATATTCATAACTTTATGATTACGATTAAAAATTTTTTGCAGTAAATTTGCATCTAATAAAAAAAATGAGATGAGCAAAAATGAAATGAAATGAGACGACCTCTTTTCGAAAGAAAATTGAACAATTAGTTTGAATTTTAGCCAAATTTTTTGTCTTTTTTGTCTTTGAAAAGATTTTTAATTATCAAATCTTATTGTCTTAAATTTATCTAATTAACTTTGGGAATTTTAACTCATTATGGTACTGCATCATTTTTTACTATTTTTTGTGGTTCGAATTATTTTTTCTTTTCTTTTCGTTTTTTACTAAACAGAAAAACCAAAAGTCTGAATAGTTGAAGATTTTTTGTGGAGAAATTCTTCGGAATTTTGAATCGGAAAATTTCGAGAATTTTGAGAAAAAAATTGTATAACGGCTATGAACATAAATAAATTAAAAATCAATGATGCCATTAAGCGACTGTCATCGAGTGGTTTCATGATATAAAAAAGCATTTATTTGGCAAATTATATTGCTGCATTCGTAATATTTGCCTTTAAAGTTTTAATAAGAGTCTACTAAATGTTGTATGGCCTTTTTAATTCGTTTTTTAATTGATTTAAGGAATTTAAAGAACGATGGATTTTCTCCTATTTTTTAAGACATACCAGTTTCTTGGATGGATCTTTTTAATGAACAATCTTATAAGGCTTTCTGTATTTTTTAGAAATATAGAGACTTGCTTGTATTATGGTATCTCTTTGAATTGAAGAGTTAATCCTTGATTATCATTAGCTAACATAGATTATTATAGATTTATAGAATATAATATTAATGATCATAGAATATTACAGTAAATCTTCAGACGAATCCTTAAAAGCGTTAATTTGTTGTAATCAATTCCGATTTTAAAAAGCGTTTGTTTTCTGAAAAGTAAATATATAATAAAGATTCTTCTTCTAACAGTTCTCACCATTACTGGTTACGCTGGCTCCAATGGCTACAAGGGTAAGACTTTTCCAAGTGGAGCGGTCTGATGCCATTGTCAACAGTAATAGAAGCCATTCCTTTTTCTATCGTCTAAGTCCATATAACGCTGATCATCCTATACGTTCAAAATCTTTCCGTATCAGTCTAGGTCTTGACTGACCCTCCTCGCTTTTGACGCCACTCATCACACGATTTAGCAAGTAACGAAATATGCGACAACCCTTGTGGTGGACAACAGAGAATGTCCTAACCACGGAAGACGACGCTCTGTGATAACATTATTAATGATATTTGAATGAAGATGGATGCGATCATGTGATATCTTATCTGCTCGACGGATCTGTAATGTATCTTATATAAATATAAATATAAATGTAAATGTAAATTTGCCTGAATCCTATTCTTGCTGCAGTTTCTGGCACGTTATTTAACATTACTCGCATTTCGTTAACTGTCAGCAAAAAGAACTATATCATCAGCGTATTTAAGATCTGTGATAAATGCTCTGGATTGATTTGGACACTCTTTGAGTGCCGATAAGCGGTATCCATTATCCAGACTATCGCATAGTTGAAAATTGTAGGGGAAAGGGCACAATCTTGTCGGACACCAGTTCTCATTTCGAAGGAACCTGTTAGTTCCCCATGTACACAGACCTGCGCCGACGTATGCTCATAAAATGCCTTTATGAGTCGAATGATCTTCCCTGGAACACCGTCGCATTCCATCATCCTTTCTATCAATTGAATCAAAGGCAACCGCAAAGTCGAAACACGTGATAGTGGGTTGTAAATATCTGAATCGATGTTCCAACACCTTTCTTAATGTGAATATCTGGTCAGTACAATGCGCCTTGTTTGAATCCAGCTTGATTAGGGCGCATCCTGCTATCCCGTACTTTCAGAATTCTTTTGTAAAAGGGAAGCAAAAATTTTCACTGAGACGTCTAGTGGGCTGATTCCTTGATAATTGTCGTAGTATGCCCTATCACCTTTCTTGAGAATTGGGAGCAGAATTGCTTTACTCCAATCATCTGGCAATATTTTTCACATACCAGAGAATACATTTGTTGAAAATGTGTTATGAAGGACGATGGATAACATTTAAAGAATCAGTCCGAAGAGCATTTTCTCTCGGAGTCTTATTGGTCTTATGGATAACGGAAATTATTTCTTCTTCTGTTGAAGGCTCGCAATCAGCAAAAGTTTTCAAAAAAATTTTTGTTGAGCGGTCGTTTCAAAAAATATTCTATTTTTGTGAATTATTTTTCATTTCTGATCGCAGTTCAGCTAAGTCCTCTTAAACTTTTAATTTTTTTACCAAACAACGATTAAAATAAAATAAATTAAAATTAAATCAAATAAATTAAATAAATTATAAATAAAATGAATTAAATTGTATGAACAACATATATATATATTTATTTTATTTTATTTATTGATAACCAGCAAAGCAGGGCGACAATGCCATGTACTTGTATTAATAATAACAATTAAGATAACAGAAAAAGAAAGAAAAATAAAACACAAAAAAAAATATAACATAAACAAAATTAATTATAAAACAATATACAAAAATTAACAATTTAAAGAGAAAATTACAGATCAATAATATAGTACAATTCGAAGTAACATATATAACCTGAAGATAAAATCGAGATTTCTCACTTCCTGCAGTTCTTGCCTGCTGTAAACTCTTCTCTCTTTTTTTTTTAAATAATATCGTAAATAATATTATCTAGTCTTTTTTTAAAAACAGCTAAGGATGACGCACAAGCTACATCGTTCGGTAATTTGTTCCAGTACTTAGTAGTACGAATAAAGAAGTTATGAGTCCTCAGTTTAGTTTTGCATACAGGTTTTAGTAAATTTAAGCCATTAGTTCTTGTTGGATTCAAATTTAGTCAAAAATTATAATATTTCGAGCAATCTAGTTTAACATAACCATACAGAATCTTATATGTGTAAATTAAATCTTGTTTAATTCTACGAACTGAGAGAGAATCCATGTTATGTTGTAAAAGTGTTCTTTTATAATTAAAATTATAACTTTTATTAGGAGAATGGCGTCTTAGAAAATACTTTTGGAGTCCTTCAATTATTTTACCTGTTTTGCAATGTCTCGGGGAGTAACATGTAGCATTGTAGTCAAGAAGAGGCCGAACGAATGCTTTGTATAATTTGATAAGAAAACTTTCTTAAACGAACGAAAAATAAAATTTAGTATCCTTGAGGACTTCTTTACTATGGCAATGAAGATCGAAATCGAGAATTTTCATCCATGATTATTCCAAGATCAGAGTTTTGTGATACTCTATTGATTAAATTACCATTTATAAAAAGGTTAGGAAGATCGAATCCTTTAAAGTTGATGTGAAGAACGCTATATTTTTGAAAGGAAAGGATAATTTGGCTGTCATATAGCCAGTCAGCTATTCTGTTGAGGTCCTCCTGCAGTGGAGATAGGCTACCATGAGATATCATTTATATATAATAGAAATAGCAATGGCACTGTCTTGGGGTACGCCTGATTTAACAGGTGTCATGTCAGAAAGAGTGTTGTTAACATATACAGCCTGGTAACGATCTTTTGTGTAATCTGAAACCCAGTTATAGAGGTCCCCTGTTATGCCATAACTATTAAGAGTGACCAATAATTTGCTATGGGAAACAGTATCAAAAGCCTTAGCCAAATCTAGGTACACAACTGATATTTTTCCATTGTCAATTGATGCTGACCAATCAGAGAGATTTGCCAATATTTGTGAAGTAGATTTTTTTGTACAAAAGACATGCTGATAAGAAGATATAAAATTATTGGTATCAAGATAAGTAAGTAAGATAAGTAAGATAATTTGTTGTAAATCAACCTTTCAAGTACCTTGCTGCCAACACATTTTAAGCTAATAGGTCTGTAATTAGAAGCGTCATAGGTGCTTCCCTTTTTATGAATGGGAACTATATGGGACAATTTCCAAATTTTGGGATTAAGGCCAGACTTCATAATATCTTTATAAATTAAAAATAGAGGAAGACTCAGAGAGACTGCGCATTTTTTATAAATTATTTGTGGAATGTTATCGGTACCAGCTGAAATGGACGGTTTAAGTCTATTTAAGGCATCATAAACATCCAGTAGTGTTATTTCAATGTAATCATTTTTCACTTAATCAGTACATAATCAGTCAAGAAGCATGAGTATCATCCTCAACAAATGCACTGGAAAAATACTGATTAAATACATTTGCAATATCAATATCAGAGGTGATCACATTATCATTATGTTGCAGAATTAATTGTTTACGTGGATTCGCAAATTTTTTATTGATATAGATCCAGAAAGAATTTCTATCAATATGTAAAAGTTGTTCTTATTTTCTTGAAAAGTAATTATGAATAGCGCTACGGAAACTTTTTAAACTTTCTTTATATGCAGAGAAATCATTTAGCAATTTGGTTAATTGATATTTATTATAAAGCTTCTTGACACTTTTCTTAAGGGATTTTAGAAAAGTGGGAATCGACCTAATGTTCGTTTTTCTTAAAGGTATATATTGGTCTATTAGATATAATATGATGCTATTAAGAAAATTAACTTTTTCATCGATAGAGTTAAACAGAATAAGAAATCCCAGTTTATTTCTGCGAGGATAGAGTTAAAGATTTCATAATTACAGTGACGGTAACTTCTAGAAAAGGGAGGTGAATAACGGTCTAATTTTAATGAAATATGAATGACATTGTGATCACTATTACAAAAGGTTCCAAGACTCCAATACTATCAACAAGAGAGGTAGAGGTAGCTAACACAACATCTAATATAGTGTTGTACCTAGTGGCGACCTTAACATGTTGCTGTAGACCAACATAGGTACAAAAGTTTAAAAAGTCCTCTTCAAATTTATTGCTACTTTTTAAACAACTATTTTCCCAATCTATGTTTGGCATATTAGGATCACCAACAATTACATAATCAGTACCAATTAATTTTAATTTGAGTAACAAGTTGTAAAGGTCCTTAGTGAATTTGCTTCCATAGCCCGGTGGGCGATATAGATTTAAAAGAGAAATATTACTGTTATTAAGATAAATTTTAATTAACAAAGATTCAAAAGAGGAGCAAACATAATCATCGAAGGTTATAAATTTATAATAATCAGGAATAAGCATGATAAGCCCACCTCCACGAATATTTGAACTATTTATTGTTCTTTCCTTGCGTGATACTATAAAGCCGTCAAAATTTAGTTCGTGATTATCAATAGAGTCATCCAACCACGTTTCATTGATACAGAAAATACTGTTTGGATTATCAATTAGTAAAAGTCTTAAGTCATAAAGTTTATACTTTGAACTTCTTGCGTTAAATAAAGATAAATTACCTCCTATTTTATTAACCTTACTTGATAACTTGTCCTAGGCTGCTGCAGACTGATGAGAATATGTTGGAATCAAAAAATTGCTCGTCGGTGTTCATTGGCGAGGCTGCCTGAGTTCCACTATTTGAAGATTTCTGACGACATACTTTTTCAAATTGAGACTTTGATTTCGTGTATAACATTCTTTTCGCAGATGTTTATCTAGCAATAATTCTCTTTTCGTCAGATCTTTTCGCAAAAAACTTCCAGGGGGAACGATCGAGCGCACATCTTTTTACGCAAAACAGACATGGCCATATGCTTATCTTCGAGACGAATTTTAAGTACTCGTGGCCTGCCTGTCCCCTCCCTTCCTTCCATGACGACGAACCTCCTTAATGAATTCAGTCTTGAACCCATCGGCAACTACAATGTTTTCTGCTAAAAGCCTATCGGCAGTAGCAGATTCATCATCCGTAGATTTCTCTGGAATGTTTATGCCGACCAGACATGGTTCTTTTTCCTTCTTTTCAAAATATTCTTCAATGGTTTCCAATACTTGTTCAGTTTCAATTTTTGAATGATCGAAGTTGCCCAAAGACGAAGCTTTCAAATTATTAATATCATTCTTAAGTTCTTCGTTGACCTTTGTAAGTATTTCAACAGATCTAGTTAAATACACAATTAGATCTTGTTGTTTTTCATATTTCTCAGTAATGGAAGCTAGTTGTGACCTCATATCCTCGATAGTTTTATTTAAACAGCTAATATCATTATTGGAAACGACCCCATAAGCTGCTACCTTTTTCGGTGCCATTTGGAATTTCCTCTTATTTTACAAGTGAACGGTATAAAACAATAAGATCAATATACTTTTAAAAAAAATATCTTTCAGACGAATGTGATAAGATTAATGTATTCCTTCTATAGTTTAGCGAAGCACAATACAATAAAATAATGAAAAACAGAGAGAATGACTAACATAACCGCTCACAAGAATAGAATTAAATAGAATATATATATATATATATAAAAGCCTTTGGAGCCAGGCTAGCCAGTAATGGCGAGAGCTGTTAGAAGAAAAAGAAGATATATTTTATATATATACATGTATATGTACATATTTTTTTTGAAATTTAATTATTATTTTCTTTAAATTTAATTTAATTTTTTATCTTTGGTAGGAGAAAACCTGCAATTATATCAAAAATACGGGTAGCTGCTGGGAACCCACCTGTATCTTTATACCTAAGTGACTCTATGGTGAAGGAATAAGATATTTTTGATACGACGTCCGCGTCTCCAGAAGCGCGTGATACTCTCAGCCCGATGGTACATGCGATAAATGCACAATCCGGGCTTAAAGCGATCCAAGGTTGATAAATAAAATGTGCTCGCAAGTCAGCGTAATTGCCTATCAAGTGGAACAGCTCTCTGCATGCGTGGCGAGGTTTTAGCTTCATCAACGTGTAATATCAGAATGCTTATGGACGTTGCCAAGCGATCACTACCCACACCCTTTTTAAATTCCGTGTGGATATCGCTTGCTTGTCGGAGGTATGTCTCAGGTTTCCTTATTTCGAGTCTCGAGTGATTATTAATCCTGCCTCGGAAAAGAGGAACTGGCTATATTACTATGGTGTATATTACTATGGATAACTCGGAAATGGCGTAGCGATTGTAATATCTGAAAAACTTATTCCGTTTTGACTGAGTGGAAATCGGTAAGCGACCGTATGGCCTATGCTTTAAAGGTAAGTTTTGCAATATCTCAGTATTTGCAATATTAGTGTTTATGCTCTGTGTTAGCAGATGATAGTGATAAAGATAAGTTCTATGCGGCATTTCAACTGCTAACAAAGTTTCTACCGAAACATAACATGGTCATTATCGGAGAAGATTGGAATACACGCGTGGATCATAATGCCATTGCGATAGCCTTAACAGTTGGCAAATATGGCATCGGAGACCAGTGCCAATGGGAAACGTCTTTGCTGTGCCGAAGAGCATGAACTTTTTATTAATACTTGCTTTCTGCATCTAGTCACATGGAATTTCCCTAGATGACCAACACCCAACCAGATTGATTATTTCTTAGTCAGTTATCATTGGAAGAGTTCCGTACTTGATGGTCGTTCCTATCGCAGCGCTGAAACGAGCAATCTTCATGGATTTAATAATATTATGGTTCGAGCCAAGATCCGCATAAAATTGAAAATCTTAGAAACAGCATCCCCCACGATCCTTCAACTATTTCAAACTAAAAAATTCGGGGAGTAAGCGCATTTCAAACCGAATTATTGAAGCATTTAATGATACAAATATCAATGATTTTTCTGGAACGGCAAATAAATACTGGTCCAAACTAAAGGAATGTCTCCGAAAGTCAGCCACTTACACGTTAGGGCTACTAGTAGGAAGTGTACTATTTGGGTATCGGAAGCAACTGTCCAGCTAGCTAAAAAAGCAGCCAAAATGTAAATGTCAGGTGATTATGACTACCGGGTTCTTCAAAGATTTGCAACGAAAGCAGCACGGTGGGATAGAAATTACTATTGGAGTGACATGGCTTCAAAAATGGAGGCTCGATTAGGCGATAATAGGAAACTATTCCGCCTTCTTCATAAAGCAACTATAACTCTGGGAACTATCAGTGAAATGGTAAGTGATAGCAATGGTGTGCCAGTCAAGAGTATTAAAGACCGCCTCATAAGATGGAAAGAAATCTTGAAAGAGACCAAACTTAACCATCTGTTGTCCCTGATATAACTGATACATTCGGTGAACTATATGGTTGCAACTACGAGCCTCCGACAAAAGAAGAAATAATAGCTGTTATGTATAAGCTTAAGGCTAATAAGACTTCGCGAGAAGATGGTCTTCAGGGTGAATTCTTTAAATGTTGTCCATCGTCCTTATGAAGGACACACCTTAAACAAATGTACTCTCTGGTATGGGAAAAAAAAATATTGCCAGATGACTGCAGCAAAGCAGTTCTGTTCCTAATTTCCAAGAAAAATAACAGGATATACTGTGACCCTATTAGAAGTCCTCGAGGAAATTTTTGCTTGCCTTATTGAATAGAATTTTAACGAGACAACAAGATGTTCCTAATCAAACTAAATTCAGGCGGTGTTGACCAGATATTCACGTTAAAAAGGACATTGGAACATCGTTTCAAATATTATTAGCAACTCACCACCATATGTTTCATCGATTTTGCATATGTCTTCGATTGAGTTGATAGAGCAGCACTTTGGTGGATGATGGAATGCGATGGTGATAGAGAAGATCATTGGATTCATAAAGGATAATTCATATTTATCTATGTACGTCGGCACAGGTTTGTGTACATTTATATTGCATGTCCACAAATTTCCATGAAAAGAAAATGATGTGATCACTTTCGATATTATGTTATAGCATTCTTTTCAATGAACATCGAAGTTGTTGCTGTTTAGTCAGTGAGATGGATATAAATCTATTAGATGCCTATGACGCCTTAAAATAAATTCAAACCATTCATTTTAGCTGGTCCCTATAATGCACAAACATTTTATAAAAAGTATGTAGTCTTTCGAAGCCTTCTTCTGTGTTTAATTTACAAGGATATTATAAGAAATGGCTTAAATCCAAGAATTCGGAAATCATCCCACAAAATTCCCATTCATAAAAAAGGAAATACCTATGATCCTTCAGTTTATTTCTTCAAATTGTGGACCTACATCCAACATACATTGCGATAAAATAGTAGCTCAGAATTTTTCAGTGAATTCTAATTGGAAATAGATTGATATTTTGAAAGCCTCATCTATAAAATCAGGCTGGAATCAGGCTGAAGCTTTAGATGCATATTTGTTGATGCGATAGGAGATTTTCTGTTTCCAAGATCACCTTATGTTTAAAATTAGAGTCCTTTATCACTTTTACTGTTCAATTACAAACTATTCTTGGCACATGCTTCATGCATCGTACGGTACTATTTTTAGCCCTTAAAAATTTAAAAAATAAGTTTGTCGAGTCCTATTAATTTAATATAATCCATTGTACAATGGTTCTTATATGCTCATCTATTTAAGTAAAGTAATGGCAAATGGCTGGTTTTAGAACAGTAAACAGTAGAAAATAGAAATACTAATATAAATAATAAAACTAGGACAATTACTGATTACTAGAGTAATCATTTATTAATTAATCTTTTATGGACGATTCTTGTTTTAATTTTATATAAACTATTATTTCCAATTTTTTGCTACTATAAGAAAAGAAGATTAGATTACATCCTACAGAAAAGCGTTAATAATAATAACAATCCATTAGATCTCATCGCTTATGGATCTAAACTTATTGTTGGAAAAATATACTGCAGCTAAAATCAATAAGGCCTTTAAAAAATCAGACCTTTTTTTGGCATAGATTCTCATTGCTTTGCATGTGTCAGTCGTAACTATTCGACTAATCCAAATTTATTTTCTTTACCTCTGAAATGCCTCTGAACTCATTCAATTGATTTTTTTTGCTGCTTAATTCTGGAACAAATTGTTATTATATTAGAGTATGGATGTCTTAAAATTTTTATTTTAATGATATTAAAATTCAATGGAAAAATTGTTTTATAATATAAATAAATTTTCTGGCCCACCAATAAGGACAAAATCTAATTAATTTTGGAATTAAATTAGAATCTAATTAATTTTAGAATTAAATTAGAAAGTTCGAATATAATGGTTACCATCGTATTAAGAGAGAAGCTTAAGAAAGTCGTGTATTTTACAGGAATGAATTTTTCATTAAAAAAACCAGGTTTCGCTGATTTATCTACAGTTCTTTGGTTGTGTAACTCTTTTGTTCTAACTAACTACCAATGACGCTAGTCTAATCTAATTAGAAATGGTTTAATTAATGTGATTTTGATAATAATTGATAATTGATCGTTAATATATCGAAAAAGACCAACAAAACTAGCACTAAATGATAGAGATCATCGGCCATTAAAGAAATCCATGTCCGCTATTATGGACCAACACTTTATACCATTGAAAGTGACTCATAATTTTTCATATAAGATCGTGTTATGATTTGGCAAATATTAATTATCACCTACTCTGATCCAAATGTCGCGAACCCAGATTTGTAATTTCTTGATCTACGGCTGCATGCATAATTCATAATACATTCTGCTCGATTATAAATAGCGATTAAAATGCCGATGATTTTGCTCATAATTCGAGTAATGCTGGAAGCAAAAAGAAATATAAAAGGCAACCAGCAAAATTGTAAATATATTTTTAAAAATATATATTTTTACATTTTTAAAAATATCTTTTGGCAAAAGCAGTATTATCCAAAAGTTATATCATTAAATTTTCAAATATTCAATTTCAAAGTTCTTCATTTTTGAACAAATATAAATATTAACGATATTTTGTCGAGCTTTTAGCCAGAGAATATCTTAAAATTTTTTGTGGGCGAATATAAGAAATATAATCGGAAAGAAGCACAATCCAGATCAGCACCATCGGATTTCCCTTTAAAGTAATAAACTTTCACCAAGATTAGGGAAAAGGAAAAGGAGAACCTTTACGAGCTGAACAAATGCTATGGTAAATAGAATCAAGATCCGAATGAAAATTATACCGCAGAAAACTTCTCCCTAATCTTTTTAAGCAACTCTGCTAATCTTTTGGCTGTCACGACGTTTAAAAATTCAGATGCATTCAGCAAATTTTGAACTGAGGTGAAGTATAAAAATGCTGGTCGCAGTTAAATTGCCACAACCAACGTCAGCTAAGTCAGCTAAGTAAGGATACAGGATTCAGAAAAATGTAAGCTGGGTTTTAGATGAAAAACAGTTCAACTCAGTAGGCAACACAATAGAAATAATAATAGAAAAACTGGAGTGATAATGGGAACAACTCGAACATTCGCTGAAAGCCATCTGTACTTTGCAAGGCAACCGAAGCTCGAGAAATAACCAGTTAAATGACTCGGAATATGGATGGAAATCCCGCTCAGACCATCGAAAAATCGTCAATTTTGAAAAAAAAGCATGTATGGCCGTATAATTGCAATTGTGAGCACATCAATCGAGCATCCGATATTGTCTATAATTTACAACAATGTTCAATTTTTTAAATGAGGCTTGCAAGGTTTCCAACAATATTTGCTTTCTAAAATGGACTTATTATAAACTTATTATGACTTCAGTATGATTTATTTCATAGCAAAACATAAAAACGTATTCCCAGCGAGCATGCGAATTACTTTTAATCTTTGAACGGCACGAATGGAATGGAATGCACACTTCATTCCACAACAATAAACAATTTTAGAACTGTAGTTTTTTTTAAATCCATACTGTAAAATAAAACATTTTTATAATAATATAATGTAACTGTCTGCTCTGTTTCTCGATGAAAAATTCAAGTTAAAATTGTTTTGTTAAGTTAATTAGCTAGGATTCCCATCGAAAATACTCTATAATTTGCCATTTATAAAAGATTGCAAAAGTTTCGGATAAAATTTGAAAGAAAATTGATGATCACGAACAGATAAATAAAACTTTTAGTCAAGCAGTAGGGATAAATGGGATCAGCGCGAAAAAATGTGGATAGAAACCAAAATATTCAAAAATTTACGCTCTAAATTTTATTTTAAAGTTCAAGTGACATTAATTTTAAATTTTTTGAAGGTGCATCAAGCTCTTTTTATAATTTTGGTTCTTTCGAGATAAATCTGTCACTATATATTTTTCTTCATTTTCAATAAACTGTAATTTTATAAATTTGAGGAAATTACGAATTACCGAATTATCCAACTAAATATAATGTTCGATCGAAATCAATACTGATGTATTATAATAAAATATTTTTTTCCAAGTTCTTCCTGAGAAGAACGGCTTTCTTTATTGCATATTCAAAAAAAAACTCTCACTTTAATTACGTGAGTTCCTTTTTGCGTCAACGATTATCACATTTTTCCCAAATGTGATAATCATGATATACAAAAAACACCACCAAAATTTACCATTGAATTCATTTGAGTTTCATTAATGGAATGATTTCTATTATTGTTTTCATGAAGTGGGAATTGACAAAAGGCCTTTACAAATGATTATAGCTGTATCATTACAGTTAATACTGTTGAAATAAATAGTTTTAATTCAATAGTAGTACCAAATGCCTTCTGAAAATCGTTCATTTTCGAGACATATTCAGAAGGAAAAGTCTTATTATTGTTGTGATTTCTTTGCTGAATCTTGCCATAATTCTCTTATCAGTGTTCCAAATATACGAATAGCCTGCCGAGTATAACTTGAAATAATGAGTACCAATCGCCTTGTTTTTCAGAAAGACTATTTTAATGTAAAATAATCTTTGGCTTGAAATATTGCAGAAATTTCTTATTTTTATTAAAAGCTTTATAAAACGACAAGTAAATTAAATTTCAAGAGTAAATTAAATTAAATTTTAAATTTTAAGATTGAATGCGTACAATCTCTAACAGTGGCCATAGAAATATGTTCTTAATATTTGCGTTAACTAATTGTCGTGAATTTATTATACAGTGAAGTGATGTCGTTCAGTAGTTAAATACCACCAGTGATTTGATTGCGTTGAGTTAAATTGAGTTGGGTTGGGTTGAGTTGTAGACGAGATACCACAGACTGTAGAAATTTTATTCCAAGAAAAAACTGTCTTTGGTTTACAATAGGGTTTATATGTAATTGAAAGTGGGAGTGGTTTACATCAAACATTCCGAGCATCTAAGAGGATATATATCAACATACCGTGGTTTACAGTAAAAGCATTGTAATAAGATCAAATAAGATTAGCGTGTGAATTGGATAGATTGGATTCTAAGTGATTGTTAGAAAAGGCATTTCCAGTATAACAGGAATACAATGAACTTAGATTAAAACAGAAAACAGAAAAACATGGAAATTTAACGGGAAATAAATCGAAGGAATATAAAATCATTTAAATGATTCATAATATTGATAACATTTATTTACAATGAAGAATCTATTTGATTATTTATTTGCTTGGAATTTGGTGGGAGTCTCGCGATATCAGAATTCGCGACACTCCCAAAGGGAGAAGAGAGGAAAATTTAGTGTGGAAATTCGATTAGAGGGTCTTCAGGTATATAGAAAAAGGTATTAAGTCTAATAACTGGAACTTGGATACTTTTAGATTCCGTAGGAAGAAAGGTGATATTTGTGTGATTTGATTATCGTTCTCGTGAAAAACAAAAGAAGGATCGTAGGAATACGAGTTTAAATTTAAAGCTAATTATTACTAGAGAAATTGTAACAATATTTAAGCAAGCAGTTATTAATCTCCAATGTATTGCTATACTTTCAAGTTCTGCTTGGATTGATTGAATAACTTGGTCGAATTCCCTTCCTATTTGGTTTGTTAGTGCTTCTCCTTGTTCGGAAATCACTTAAGAAAGAGAATCATCCTTTGGTCGATTATCCTTTGGTGGAAATTGTCTAATAGACCTCTTTTAAATTCGATATTTTGGGTTGTAATTTTCTTGAAGTTATATGGTGCTATTAATAATTTCCCATTTACTCTTTTAGCTATTATATCATTTCTTTGTATATCATTTTGGTGGTGACAGTATGATAATTAATAAATAATCCTTCCATTAAAAGCAGTAGATTATTTCTGTTCTGGCAGCTGCATTGATATATTACTTTGAGTTGCTGAATAAATTCTTGTCTTAATGAATCGAAAAGATATTGAAACCTTACGTTATTTGGATCGAATTTCTTTTCTGGAGAAGTCTCCACCATAAGTAATTTATTTTGTTGTTCCTCGTTTTGATTTTTCGTAAGATTTTCAGTATCCATATCAAGGATAATGTTTGCTTTCATTAAATAAGGGTTGGTGAATTTGTCGTTATGATTGTGTTGTCCTCTTTATCGATTATGAATGAGACTTGTAATTCATTGATAATGAAGTGATCTCCGTATCTCATAGTTTCGAATTTTCCAACTCTCTGATATGTGCAATGATTTACTACATCAGTACTGTTCCATAAAACAATACTAGTGTTAGTAATACAGTAATACCCAATTTCACCATGCAGTAGTCGATATTATCCAAATTAGAAATTAATCCCTCTCCGTCATTTAAAAATATTTCTCCTTCAATTAATACGAAATTCGTTGTCGATTGACATTTAACTCCCTATCATCCGTATGAATATTGTACTTCGTTATCCATTTATTAAGGGAAGATTAGAATAATGTGATTCCATCAATCCCTTTTTGAAGATGCATTAACTGACAAAATTGGAACGAGATTGGTGAAGTTACATGGTCTAAAACTACTGAGAGTGATACTCTGAGAAGGGACTTTGTATATACTGTTCTTGTGATATTATTGCATTTGATAGCTGGTGTTCTTACGTGGGCGCGTACGTGCACCTCCGCTTTGTGCAACGTAATGTTTGATTGATGATTTCCTCACAATTCCATTTGTGTGGGATGTTAAAAGGTATTCCGGAAGTCCATTTGCAATTGTTCGCGACTACAATCTGTGCCATTATTACTCATAATATTGTCAATGATAACGTTTTCAAAAAATTATTGGATGGTCTTACTGGTAATTTCGGTATGTGACGCAGTTCTTCGAGTTCGGCTATTTATTCTTCAGAATCGTCCTCTAAAAAATTCTCTGTGTTGCTGAAATCGTTGTTATTAACGCTGTTGATTTCCAGTGGGCAAAGCAAAATGTTTATGTTACTCGATATTTATAGAACGATCGAGTTGTTTCCCATTTGGCAGTTGTATTGGTGGCACTTTACGTCCATCCATCCAGACCTTTATTAAGTTTGATTAATCTTGCAAGATTCCATATACCAAGAGAGACATTAGGCACCACCAATAAAATTATTTCTTTTACTTGTGGCAATCTATGCTCTATAAGTCTAAGGGAATGTACCTCTTTTTGTAGGCGTTCTCTTAAACTTGCGAGATAATCTTCTATAATCCATAACTTCCAAAAAACATCTAGTGTTTTAAGAGTGCTTGTCCAATGTTCTATTGTTTTCATTTCTGATCCTACAATTCGGAATTTGGAGTTTGGATCCACAAAGTACTTATTTACTATTATTTTAACATTCAAGAAAAATGTCCATGGAAAATTATTAAAATTTGTTTTGATTTTCTAATAACTTCTGTTATTTCCTTCGATTGTTATGAAAAATGATAATCCACTAATTTTTCTTTCTTGCCGTGTTTTTTACCAGTCAACGTCACTGGAGAAGAGCTATTATTCTATTTCTATCTATCTATCTATATTATTATTATCTTACTTTTTTTTGTAAGAGCCCTCACCATTACTGGTTAAACTCGCTGCACTGGCACTGCATTGGGCAATATGCTAGGGAACCTTGGCGATAGAAATACAGGTGAGTAGCCAGCATTTTTCATGAATTTTTGTGCAAGTTTACTCCTTTCGGGAATCGAACTTCAGCATCGGCGCTCCAAACTGAGCAACAATCAACTGAGCAATTCTATCCCCATTTCCATCAGTTATCATTATTATTATATTATATTATATTATATTATATTATATTATATTATATTATATTATTAATTATATTAACCGCCGGCTCGAGCTTACATTGCCCTTACCCAATTATTTTAATTTTAATTTTTAGCATTTGTAGCACAGCCACTCTTTTAAAATTTTCGATTTGTTTTAAACTTCTCAATGGTAGAATTTCTTAACTTAGGTAGGATTATCACAGTTAGTAAGGCAGAAGCCTATGTCTCAGCGAATCTGCAATTTTCTTGTGGAATAATTTCATATATTGCAACCTTTAAATCTCTGTTAACGTCATGGTACTTGGCTGAAAGATGCAGACATTTCTTTTGCAATCCCTATGTTTGCAAAAAATCTATTATTTCCATTTTTTAATAAATTTTTTAAACAATGAATTAAATTTTACATGTAAAAATAAAAATCAGTGAAAAATAAAATTTTTCATTGGAAATTGAATTTAAATTGAAATTGGAAATGAAATCGATATTAAGTTGAAAATTAATTGTTTGATTCAATTTTGAATGATATAATAAAATAAAATGAATGAAATAAAAGATTATTCATTGGCTTCATTTTTTTTCGAGTCTTCTATTTTTCCTTCCACTTTCTTTCACTGAATGGTTCCAAAACTTTTTAATAATTCAAATAGCAATTCAAATAAAAAGAACAAACCTAATAATTAGTAGAAGTGTTATGAAATTTACTAAATACAGAACTGTTTTTAGCGAATGTTCTTCCAAGTTTTTTCGTTACATTTTTTTTTGCGAAAGGCAACAACCTTAAATGAAATGAAATTCAGGCAGACAAGTTGCAGTACGATGGCTATGGATTTCCAGTATTTTGAGTTCTAAAATTTACAATATCTTAAGTCGCGCTGTTTGCTATTAGATCAAACAATTATGTTATTCTACTTTTTATATTTTTTCGATGATTTTTTCAAATCAGCGTAATCAACGTAATTGCATTATCTTTCATTCACTAACTGTTCATTAACGATTTGCCAGGTAAATCGATTGATATTTGCCAACATCCATTATTTCTCCCTTTCTTATTACATTGAAATGAAGATGAAAAATGTGGCCACATTTTATAAAAATTTTTTTTTTCGCCGAAGTATTTTCTCTTAATTTTTAGCGAAATTCGAAAAAAGCCAAATTACATTTTGAGCTTCCTTATTATAATATTTCACAAATGAATGAAGAACATGAAGTGAGTGAAGCATTATTTCTCCTTGCGATTTCCTCACGAATTTTTATATATTATATTCATTGTCAAATTATTGCCAGTTAATTCATTTTTTTCTTTTCAATAATTACGGCAAAATAAAATGCGTCTGTTAACAATTAAGGCTGGTTTGACGCATCAATTTGCCAAATCTATTTTTTACGCTCATTTAGCCACTTGTGATAAATCTTTGAAGTCCGAACAAAAGTCATACCGTACGTTACGTCAAAAGGGATCATTTGAGGTCAAAAAAAAGTGCTTTTGAAAATCTTCAATTTTTGATCGTTCCGCAATATTGCAACGATGATTATCAAGCATAATAATTGGATTCGTTCATTTTATTACGTAATAAATTCCAACCTTTACTTTTCATAGAAATTTCTTTATAGAACTATTTATTCTCATATTTTTCCATTTTTTAAAATGTTTTTCGCAGAAACTCTGTTTTATGTTCGACTGATAAACTTAATATCCAAAATATTTAAGTTTGCGATTTAGATTTTTTATGCAACCAAATCCATATTTTTAATGCTGTATTATGCAAACGTCTAAAAATATGAGAATTTTTAATGATTTAGCACCGAACTTTATTTCTCCTTGCATCGCACATCAACATTAACCAATCATTTTTTATAAGCCATTTTATCAATTACTAATTATCAATTCGTATTAAAAATTTATGAACCTAGATATCAACTAAAATTAAATCAATGAAAATTCTGAAATCAATCCAAAATTTAAACTGATTTGCAGTTGAGCAAAATCTATGTCCTCGAAAGAACTTCAAGAATATTTGGGATTTTCGGGGATTAGTAGATTTTTTATAAAATATTGTGTGCAAAAATTTTATTGAAAAATTCATGTGCAAAAATTCATGCAAATTCACAGTTGATGATTTAATAAATCATTTCTGTTTCTTCTTTAGTATAATATAAATATATGCATGTAATTCGTATAACTATATTATTTTAAGCATCAACTGTGAATACTACATATTATTAAGGCTTAATCCTTATTTCTAATCCTCATATTCCTCTGCTGGGTTTCATTGTTCATTTCGCTTATTCATCGTCTATGTTACCACTTCTAATTAATGGCGATCCTTCAATAATCCAATTGAGTTGAACTCTTATGCCATTTTTTTACCCATAGAATTCGAAAAATTAGTTTATTTTCATGCTCTATTGAATTTTTGATTTTTAATGCTACAGATGTATTTCCATAAAAATTCAGAAGAGTTTTTCTTAATTTTTTAAACCTTAATTACGAAAATCACGATGCGAAATTCACTATTAACATATGTGTTACAACTCTTTATTAACTTAATGGATAAAATACCTTTGTTTTCATGGCCATTCTGCGGAACTTTTTTTTTCGCATAGCTAATATAACTTTCATGTGATGGAAAAGTTGACAGCCATAAGATTTCTCTCACCGTTGGTAAAGATTCCATGCCAACTTCATGAAATAATTGATACAATAAGTATTCCTTATAAAGATAATATATAATAATGACAATAATAACGATTGTAAATCAACGTTTTTATTTTCTCTCATGAAAAGTTATCGAAAAAGAATGAATGATTACGACTCTAGTTAGTAGGCCAATGTCATCGAATATAATGGAAAAATTAAAGCAGGAAGTTGATATTTTGATGGAAAATCGTTTCATCAAAATTCTGTTTTAGAATTTCTGAGTTGGTGAAAATAATTTCAGTAGCAAAATTTTATATTTATTATATTTATTATATAAATTTATATTTATTATTTTAGATAAAATTCATATTTTCTTCAAAATTCATTTCTCTTTGAAATAAGCTCATTGGAAAAAATTTTTCTATTGATTTCTTATCGTTATAGCCTTCCTCTTCAAATAATAGAGGTTGATAAAGAATTATCATCGCCCTTTCACTTGAATGTCAAATGTTAATCTAGCATTCATCTAAGGATTTCATTAATAGGATTTTTTATAAGGTCATCTCCTTAAAGAGAAGGATAATCAAGAAATAATGTACATTAAAACATGAAATCCTTAGACAAAAGAAAGCGAATATGAAGGAATTATAAGGAGGCGAGTTATTTCTGAATTATTTCTAAAATCCTCATAAAACCTAAGCGACTCATTTAATTAAAGTGTTCTGGACTATGGGACACCAAAGTGAACTATTGATTTTGACTTTGGATAATCTTTTTTGATTAATATCAACGACGCATGCAATAGTGTCGCTTAAAAATGAAAAAAGAGCATTTCAAATTTTGTACTCCTAATCTAATACTTTTCCATTAAATATGGGTAAAAATCTCATTTAATTATCGGATAGTTGCATGTCGCAGACTGAAATTTGAAGCATAACCTTATTATCAAAGTAACATCGAACTATGCATATTTGTTCCGCAATATAAAAGTGGTGAACGTACTTTCATTAACGTCAAGTTCAGTAATGCATAGAAGCGATAATTTCCATGGAATCTTTTCCATTATGACTTTAAGCACTTTTTAAATCTGTTATCCATTCGTAAGCCTTTAATGATTAATGCTAGAAAAAAAAAAACCAAAGTAACAGAGACGAAACCTGCGAGCAAAAGACGAAAAATGGTTGAGATTATCAAGATGGTTGATTTTCAGACTTAATCATCCTCAGGGCAGAGCGGCTGCTTTTAACTATTCGAATTAAGTGCGATCTACCATTTAATATGTTAATTATGGTTAGTTCAATGAATCCTCCAATCAGTTTATGTCAAAAAAACGCCGACAAAAAGCACTCGACATGCTTACAATTACTGGAATATGCCTTCGGTCTATTTCCATTGCTTCACTCTCCAACAAAAATCTGTTTCCATTAAATAACTGCTTAATTTTGTTCGTAAACTTCTCGAAATTTTGGTGACAAGTCAAACAAGTTAGGTGGGCAAATCGAACCAGAAATGATGAACTTAGAAAAGAAAATATTTACTTCATGAAATAGTAATAGCGATTTATTGTTGGATCTATTTTCAGAAAAAATTTCTAAATAATTCCTTGAGCACTTTTTTTCGCTCATTTTTTTGATTTCATACTTTTTGTAATCTTTTCGACAACTTTAAATAATTTGGAACATTAAAAAATAAAAATAATTCAAACATTGAACAATGAACAATGAGCAATCTTCGTTTTTTTAAAATTTTGCAGAAAATAGAATTATAATTGATAAAAACAAATATAAAGAAGTCACTGGCATAAAAATATGAGATGGGATTACTATGGAGTTAGTGTTTCGTCTTTTCTGTCCGACACGAGTAAGCCTGTCATTAAAAATCCGGGTGGCGCTAGCGACCTAAAGGTTAAAGTTTATTAATAGACCATGAAATAAGTTTATTAATATAAGTTATTATAAGTTTATTAATAGCCTAATTGAAATTGTCAGCCACTTTTTTACTAATCTATAACATATCACATTATTAAATATCATTATCATTTACGCACAATTATACATATTATTATTATTTTGCTACTAAAATTTGTCGGTCATTCTTTATTCTTAATTCCTTACATTTGCCATATATTATTAAATAGATGAGCTATTTTCTATTGTCCATATTAATTAGCCATAAGTCCGAAAAAATGGCGCGAATGCTAAGGGCAAATATTGAGCTAATGACCGTTGCAAATAATTAACATTGACCAATATCCATCATTGTCCATTCGCTTATTGGTTATTCCTTCTCAATCAATATTTGGAATAATTTATAGGATAATACCACAATATATGAAAAATGTACATGACATGCATTGAATATTCATTAACACACCATCTAGAATCATATTTTATGTCGCAGAATGGCCACTAAATTTGTGTCTTTTCCTTTAGTCTTTTTTTATCCTTCAAATCAGAAAAATTAACCGAATTCCAGCAAAATTTCTCTGTAAAGATATTCTACTGAAATCATTCCGCAATGGGTCCTCAGAGAATGTAATCATGTTCTACTTATCTCATCTTATTTTTGTTGATTTAACCTTCTTTGTTTGATTTAATGTAGCAAAGAAAATTCCGATTATTAAATTGCCAGTTACAGGTAGTTTGTTGCATCTGGTTGCAGCGGAAATCGCTAGTGAGTGGCAATAAAATATTTTAAAAATTAGAAAAAAAGTAAGTGAATGAGGATTACGAATAAATGCAAAATGTGCAATAATCTCTACAGGAGTGAATTGACCTTACTAAGCATCTGATTTCATCGTGAAGGATTTAAAACAAATTTTGGTCAGGAATTTCATAAAGAATTAAAGATTTTTAGTGATCAACATTTCGTGATACCTTTATGATCTCTTTTTCTAAACATTTGCCGATATATAATCGTGAAATTTGAGATATTTCCATATGTGGTTTTGATATTTGTTCCAATTCACTAAACATTTCTCTTCATTTATATTTTTCTAAGAGCCACCATCATTTCTGGTTAGACTTGCACCGCTAGCTTGCCGCATCAGATTTGACAGTACAGGTCATGCCATCAACCGGAAAGCAGGACTTTGCTAAAGAAAGTCTTTGGAATCCCAGAACCTGCTCTCGGAAGTGAGAGCCATTACCCACTAAACCACTCCACTTCTATTGATTATTGGGCTATTACTAGTGGCCAATAATGTTATTTTACCAATCAGTTAGATAAAAATACTTCTATAAAATCGCCGAGATGAATATGTTGCGAAAAAAATCGCGGAAAATTTTTCGATTTCGAAATCGCCCAAAAAATTCATTCAACTTAATTCCATACAAACCGGAATGAGAGATCAAAATTGAACAAATCTATGAAATAAGTCGACTTTTCCTTTTGAATCGTTTTTTTCCTTAGAATATAAGAAGAACAGAACAAAAAAGTCGGTATTTTCAAAGCTAATATAATATGGCGAAATTTTTTTTAGTTTTCGAATAAATTGAAGGATTTCGCTCGAAATGCAATTTTGTTTCTATTTTATCCATGATTATAATGGATTTTTGGTAGGGCAAAGTCGATATAAAACTAATGTTCACTAAAGCCATTATGATTTTCAAATGAAACGCTTATTTTTTAAGAATAAGCCAATTAATTATTAGCCCATGTAATTGATGAGGACCCAGTTGTTTTCTACTTACGCTATCATCTGCTACAGAAGTCTCTTTCTTTCCATTAGAGAATGGGGCCAGTTTAACTGGAAACGGAGCATGTCGTCAGAAGATGAATTTATAATTAATACATTAACCATTTTAATTACCAAATTTTTGGCCAAATTTTGCAAATTTATAGCAACAAGTTCAATTATGGATTATTCCATCATTATTCAATATTAATATTAATATTTAATAATATTTAATTATGAAAATCATTTTAATTAATCGACATTCCTGTGGAAATTCTTAATTCAAACAAATCTTGTGGTTGGCGCTCAAATCAAATTTTAAATCAATCTACAATAGTTGTCAATTGTCAATGGGTGTGATTAAAATATATTATTGTTTTATATATGAGAGGATTTGCTTGAGAGAACAGGTTTTTCTATAGTGGGCAGATGTATTATAATAGTTGGCGATAAACTGATTATGATTTAATTTATTTGTAAATTTTTTCTTGATTTATAAATATCAACAGAGAAACAATTTTTTTCAAGCAAAAGAGGGCAATCGTTTTGATCGTTACCATGACGATAATAGCTAAATTTATTTGGAAATTACTGTGTGCTAAGATTTTATGCTGCTATTGTTTATCGAACTATTTTCGTTGCTAACAATTAGGCCAATAATTGTATGCAGCTCAACGCAATAAATGAAACCAATTAAAAATAAGAAATTGACTGTAAAGAAATTGGTGAAGATGTATGTAAGACGATGTATTTTCATATTTGCCTATTAATCACTAAACAATGCGGAATAAATATTTGATTATTTTAAAGCCTACCAGGGAGTTGTGGGTAAAAATATATGGTCTCAGGATTTACTGGATTTCCTTAATGAAAAGTTTTTTAATGATAACTATGATTGCGGAAGAATATAACCGCTCCAGAGAAAACAATTATTAAAACTGTGGAATAGATGTTAGAATTGAAAAGTTATCATGGCGACCACTTTTGGTCGCACCAATGTTATTGTGGTTAACATGTCATCCTTTATTCCATTTTCAATTCAATTTGACATCTGCTCAACCGAAATTTTATTTTTCGTAAATCTATCTTCCAGTGATGATTGGTAAACTCCAGTAGAAGGTAGAGCAAATAGTGAATTCATCCAGTATGATATCAGTAGCAGAAGCAAACACAATTAACCTTTTAAGTACCTTTCTTCATATTTAAATTGTTTGTATATCAGTAAGGTCAAGGGTCGAGGGTGTAAAAAAATGGTCTGATCTTATGGATTCCAATTCTAGTTGAATACCACTACCACAAGAACTATTCTTCAACATAAGAAATTCAAAAAAGAGTGGTAAGTGCTCAACCATTTCTAAAGAACTGTTTAGTTAGAAATTTTTAACCATTTGCTGATAGATGTAGATCGCCGGCATCATATGAATTGACAGATTCTGAATCGAATGCAGCTGAGCCTTTGCAGTTCTAGGAAAATAGCCCAAACCATTATCTATTCGCCCTCTATTATCATTTAAGGTATTTTTTTGCTAAATGCAAGGTCTTTAATTCAATTTTTTATCGTTTTTTTGATTAAATAGCAAAATAATTGCATCAATTAATACCAATTAAATATTAAATCTATTTTCTGGCTCATTTCTTATTTTAGTGATTTGCATTAAAAGAACAATACAAATTTTTTAAGCCAAAATTGTTCATATTTTACAAAAAGTTTGTTGTTTCTATTTACGTTGTTGCTTCAAAATTGCTTGTTGACTTTCTCTCTACAAACATGAAAAAATATACAAAGTTTGCAGCCATCCCGTAGCCTACTTTGATTTTGATCGTGCACACCATTTGGCGATAAAGATTTATTCATTCTATCATTTTATTCGGGATAAAATGGCCAAGTAGTATGCTACTTCAATTTTGTAGGCAAAACATTGTTTCTGCCTTTAGGGGTCCTGTTGTTGAAAATAACTAGGGCACTAATGGTGCAAGCTGCTATATCTCTATCGCTAACTTCTTGGCTAAATCGTCTCACTTCAGTGGCGTGTCCAGTGAAGCCAGCAAAATAGATGTGACAAGTGCTACTAAGAAATTAAATATGTGAATTTATCGGTTATGGTGGATCCTAATTATGCGATTAACATAAATTCATATTTCATTACAATGAAGCATAAGTTCATAAGCATGACCTTTAAATGAAGTAAACTTGCGTGAATTTCCAATTTCATCAATTTTTGTGACCTCTAACCTCTATCAGCCAGAATATTTTCGCGCAAATAATGGTAAAAATAAAATGCTGCGCTCCGCCTTTATTAATAAATGTGAAGGCGGGGTTTTTTTGACCAGAAGTGGACATAAACGATGCACCTCATTTCATTTCTACTGTCTCGATCATCTATTTGTTTATTCTGATCATTAGTTTAAGATATCTAAACCAGGATAGTACCACTACAATATTATTCATATTCTTTTCTAACAGGATATTCGAAATTTATCTTCCATCTATATCTGTATTTTAAAAAAATGCCCAGATCGATAGGAACATTTCCTTCAAATGCGATAAAAATTCGTAAAACTAAATCTGGTGGCATCGCAAATAAACTTCCGCATCAAGTTCTTCGACGGAATGAAAGAGAAAGGAAAAGAGTTCAACAAGTTGGTGATTTAATTCTTAACAATAATAATTGTAATAATCTTTATTTTATTTTGAATATTTCTGCTAGATAAAATATTTTAAAGGTAATTCGTATGGATATTTCAATAAAGCTTTTATTCTGTTAGATTATTCTCTGTGAAAATCCAACTGGTTTAACTGGTTTACTGGTTTATTATAGAGAGCTTAGTAGTAAGGAAAAATGAAAAGACAAGAAATTAACACAAAACCTTTATTCCAGCAGTCATCTGAATATTTTAGCTTTAACTAGAAAAAACCAAATAAATCAATGAGAAAAATGAATGAATTAGAATCCATATTTATTCTTTCTTTATCTGTAAACTATCTTAAATTAGGATAAATGAAAATGATTTTAATTGATTCCAAGCTAAAAGTAATGAAAAACCAGGCGAGATTTTTATTACTTTTATTTTTTATTATCTATGTGAAGAAAGACATGTCCACGCATAGTGATAATTCTGCCAGCGGGAATTTTGACACCGACAGATGCATAAATTTAAGGATTATGGCAATAAAAGATGAACGCTGCATATGACTTCTCTAAATAGTGACATTTAAGTAGTAAGATAATATTCTTTCTTCTTTATTATTCATATTGTTCCCATAATTTTAACACTGAGTATTTTCGCATAAAGCTGGATAGGCCTAGCCAATAATAAACCATTCATTGCAAATGAAATTTACGGAGTCATAATTTAACTTTATACTCATGAAATGAAATGACCAATCGAAATTTTTAGGTGAATCTAGGCTTTATCCATCTTCGTGATCACGTGCCACATTCAACGACAAGTAAGAAACTAAGCAAAGTAGAGACTCTTCGAGAAGCTGCACGATACATTAAATATTTGGAAGCTGTCTTACACGGAACATGCGATAAACCATTTGAGCCGATCCATTCAACTGCTGAGCCACCAATCGTAGAACAATGTTCAACGCAAGAGAACTGCTATATTCCAACGCCAATGAATAATTGCGCATTTCAACTGCCTAACCAAGACAATTATTTACCTCAGCAATATTTCCAGAATTATGGTTCTACCAATCATTTCAGGTCAGATAACTTTTACCCATTGAAGCCCCATATCGATTCCACGAATAGCATATATTTATCTCCTGAATCTGCCGATGGAAACATTTCTTTCGAACACAAAAGATTCGAATTATGACGCAAAAAATTTTTACGACAGAAAGATTAAATTGTTTTTTTCTTATTTGCTACCATAATTAAACAAAATATCTTTTTTGATATTAAAGGTCTTCGCGGCACAATTAATGTTTATAATAGGTTTCGAACTTGGATTAAATCTTTTCTCTTTCCAAATAATTTATGAATTAGTCTATAGTAGAGTTAACCTTCGAACCGTCGAAATTTTCTTTATGAATAAAATTACAAAAAATGTAAGATCACGCGGTGAAATCAAGATTTCTGATGATACCAATGATTCATCTAAAACTTCTATCACCAATTAAGTCTCTGGAAAAGTTCGTCTGGTCCGAAAAGCGGCAATTGTGGGCGCTTTTAGGAAAAAAGTTTACGACATAACAGTGAATGAAATTATGTTTAAGTTTGTTTTACCTTTACTCAATTTTTTTCACCCCTTATTCTACCCTAAATATGGCGATCTTGCCCGTCATCTACTAGTTTTAATCCTCCAAAAATCATGTTCCTATTTAATCCCTAAACAAATTATCGCTATCCTGTTATAGATCTCAAAGATTACTTATTTTGATAGAAAATTTGATATTCTTGAAGTCATTATTGCAGAAGATTGAGTGATTTTATCAGATATTTTTGTTTTATTTTAGTTGATATCATATATTTATGTTGTATTGTATGAGCTCATGTAACATTTTACGCAGCATATTGCCATACCCGGTTGTTGTGAATGTTTTATAGCATTTTGCTTCGCCTCTTTTAAAAACTATGGAATTTTTATTCTTATCTAATGCAGTGCTTTATATACATTATTTTATATCTAAATGTACACAATATATTATTTATTAAATAAATAAAATCATGACCGAAGTGTTCATGCAAAAAAAATAAATAAATTTATAAATGATATATTATTAATTTGCGAAATCAAAATTCGAATTCCGACTTATTTCAAATCGAAGCATAAGATGAACAGTTAAACTTCTGCAATTCACTGATTTTTT
Organism: Dracunculus medinensis; assembly: GCA_900625125.1. Classification (NCBI taxonomy): domain Eukaryota; kingdom Metazoa; phylum Nematoda; class Chromadorea; order Rhabditida; family Dracunculidae; genus Dracunculus; species Dracunculus medinensis. Next base: position 95,131 of record UYYG01000100.1, read on the forward strand.
AACTATTTTCTGTGTTATGGATTTATGGATTTATGCTATTATGGATTTATCAGCTGGAAAATAAGCTAATTGAAATGCTTAAATGCTTCTTGCATCAGTATTCGAAGTTTCATGTTGGCAAAAGCATTTGAAGCGTTAAAATTGTCTCGTGTCAAAATGTATTAAAAATGACCACACGCAACAGGCTAATATAATGAACGGAAATATCTGAAAATAAGAAAAAAAAAGAAAATTGACATTTCTATAGCAATTTACCGTTTTTGGATAGACACTCTTTGTGTGGTTTTTTGTTCAATCTTAAGAAAAAAAGAATAGGTTTTTCAGTACGAATTACCCTTTTGAGGTGTCACTTCAAGGTTTTTATTGCCTTTTAATTTCATTTATTTATTGCTAAAATATTTCGAATTTTATTGAATTTTTGAAATCATCAGATTATATAGTTTTGAACCTTTAAAATGAGTAAATATTTTGACAAAGTCAAAGTAGCAAATGGAAATTACCAGATAGTTTAATTCCAGGCATTAATTCTAGACAAACATGAAATACTTATCGGCCGAAATTTTTATTGAGCATTGCGATTTTCTTGTAACAAATGGATAAATGTGTGTTTAATAGTTAGATTTGCATAAATGTGGGATATAATTTTTTAATGCTATTTAGCATTGGCAAAAGTCAGTTGAGATAACCCATTGCATTTAAGCAGCTCAAGAAATTTTTTCAAATAATTCAACCCATTAACCTTTTAGATGACCCTTTACATTTATTTATTCTCGAATAATTAATTAATGACTTTTTCGTGTACACAAGTGATTCACCATATAGCTTTATGCACAAAGCGGTTCTGATGATTCTAAAGGACCAAAAATTCTAATCCTATTTCGGAAAAATCGACTATTTTTACAATAACGCTTAGCCCTTGAAATTATGAGAAATTGGTTTGAAACCTAGATTTATTGAATACTAGATCGCATGGCAAATGGCAAATGCGATAATAAACACATCTAAGGACAATTTTGTGGAATGTTATGCCATTTCGCCTCCTTTTTCACACTAATATCGACTCTTTTTAACTTATTTTGAAAAATCTTGTCCTCTTCTCCATATTTATTCTTCTCTCCTTTTCCTTTAGTTATTGTAAAATTATTATTTATCAATTTTTATCAATTCATTGCCGGTTGAGAAAACGCCCCACTTTAAATACCTTGGATCCACTCTAATCCCAAATGGTCAGGCAAAGAATGAAACTCGGATAACGACTGCTAGAATAATGTTTTTCCGGTCGATGAAACCTTTATAGACCGTCCCGAAGTCACCATAAAGACGAAAATTCGCGTCCATATAGCTGCAATTTGCTTATTCTTGCTATATGGCTGCGAAACATGGCCAATGAGAGTGGAAGATATTAAGAAGCTATCCTTTGACCACTCAGGTACATTTTACGGATCCGGATCCGCCGAGCAGATAAAATCGCACATGATGGTATCCACCTTCGCTCAAATACCACCTATATTAATAATATCATCATAGAGCGTTCGCTGATTAGGGCACATTCTCCGTCGTCCACCACAGGAGTTGCATATTTTGTTATTTGCTAAACTCTGTGATGATTGGCGTCAAAAGCGAGGAGTGCCAGTCAAAACCTAGAATGATACAGTCAGGAAAGATTTTGAACATAAGGGGACCAGCGATATATGGGCTTAGACGATAGAAAAAGGAATGGTTTTACTACTTCTATTACTACTAGCGATGGTGTCGGACTGAGCAGTTTGGAGACTTACTCTTGTAACCAATAGAGCCAGCCTAATCAATAATGGTGAGAGCTATTAGAAGAAGAATTTCAATCTAAAACCAGATGAAAGCCTGAAAAGGATTATTTTGGAATGTTGGAAAAATATATTATAAATTGGAAAGTAATAATTATTATCGACTAAGCCATTGTTGAGTACAATTCAACTTTTTTAATGGATAGCTACACACTAAGTGACCCACAAAAAAAATAATCAAAAATATTGCAAAGTTGATCCATATAAATGGTAATTTTTGCTGTTATTGCTGGTATTATCCCTTATTATGGTTTTTACTACTTTGAGGTCTTTTAAGGTCTTTATGTAGGGGAGTTATATGGCCGAATGTGTTTTGTTTTAGCCTCTGTCCTTGGCAATAATAAATCATTAAAAAATGCTGATGATGCGCCTTTCTTCAGTTAATTCTCTGACAAAAATATATGGAGCCAATGGAGCGAGCTTTACCAGTAACGCTCAGTGTCAGTTAGCACTTTTCTTATTTAATTTTTTTCATGCCATTTTCTTATTTACACATTAATAATCGAATTTGCAATTTGAACTTCCGGCTAATTTTATAGTTTTTAATTTTACGAGATCGTCAACTTAATGAATAGAATGAAAATTGGAATAGTCGGAAAGATTAATTATCTGGACATTTCCGCAGTTACAGATGCCTAACGGTCATTATTTTTTGATGGAGCATGGAGCATATTTTTAATGGAGAATAACGTCGAAGATGTTAAACGAGAATGGCCTTGTAAACAATCAAAGGGTGAAGCTGCATTTAACGAATGTTTTATTTTTTTTACGCTTGGAATTTTTTTCTTTTGCCGACTTTGATTCAAGTGAAAGTACTGCTTTCCACGCAGATGTAGATTTTTGGTTTTTTAAATTTATTTGTTGAATTTGATTTTGAATTTAGAAATATAAAAACCAGGCAGTGATATCAACCTTGTAAGATAAAAAAGATAATAAAATAATTATAACAAAATAAATTTGATCGCAATGTCAATATTTGGAAAAGCAATTATGTAATTAGTTCTTTAAACGAAGATGATTTAAGTCTCTTGATTTAGAGAGGATAATTATTTGAGATAATCTTTTTTGCTCATTCTTTACAAGCCTGTTTCTTATTCAGCTTCGGGCAGAACTATAATTTTTCCGATGTTCACAATAGATCGATGATGAGATATCATTCATCATTATCTACCTCTTGAACAATTCGTTATTCGTTGATTTCTTTCGTCGATGTGCTTATTTATAAAAATCATGAATGAAAAATAGTATATATTTCAATTACATATTCTCCAAGAATTTTGCCAAAAAAAATGGAAAGAAACAAATTGAAAACTTGAATGAAATTCCATATTCATAGCAACAAAATAGATACAACAAACTGGAATTCGAGTTGCGGCAAAAGTGGACTTTAAAATTTCTTTTGAAATCGAATATAAGGTAATGTGGTGTTGTGTAGGTATATAGTTCGTACATCAAAAGAATTTCGCAAACCAACTTGTAAATTGAGATAAATTTGTATGATAAATGAAATTAATGTAAATCATGAAATGAAAGAAAACCAATGAAAAAAGTGAAATCCAAATGAATTTGATTAAAGATAAAAATTTTCAAAATTGCTAAACAATAGCAATTAAAACACTAGTTCTCAACAAAATTTAAATCCATTTTTTGGTTTCCTTTCCCATTAACTTGTGACAACGATAAAATTTTCTATATTTATAAGTGGAGAATGTGCTATTCGCTCTCATCCCTAAGCGCCCTGCTCTTGAGTTTGCTAGAGCTCTACCTCGGTAAGCTGTTGTTCAAAAATCTAAGCGATACTGGTGATTTACCCATGCTTCCATCACCAAATCACAGCCTGGTAAAATTTATCTGGGTATTTTTTAAAAGCAATTTTATTCTTTAACTAGCGAAATATTTCTTAAAGTAAAACTAGCATATTATAGGAAAGCATATATTAATTATATAATATAATTATTTTATATTATATGATTATTTTAGGCAGAAATCAGAAAAAATACATAAGAAATATAAAATTTTTCTCCTTTTAGCAATATTGGAACAATACAGCACAAAACTCGAATTTATTTAGCAGAAAAAAATCTCATCACATTCATAAAAATCATACACTGCAGCTTGTTTGATTGTATAGCGACAACTAATTAGAAATTGGAATACAGAATAAATTGCCTTGATGCGATCTTCAATTCTTTAAGCCTCAAGTCAGAACATGAAATTCCAGTAGGCGATCGAAGATTAATTAAGAATGATAGATAGATTTATGACTAAAAAGCAATAATTCTAGATTTAAAGACTTTTTAGATTATCTTACAATTAAATTGCGTAAGGCTAAATCGTAACGTATTGCTAAGATTTGAGCAATTAAATATTAAATTGCTAGTTAACATTCATTGGCCATATTCTAGACCGTAATTGAAGGTATGCATACACTTCACTCTTGCGTAACCTCTCCAAATTGCTTTATATTATTGCAAGATTGACGTATCTCCTCAGCAAACAGTATAAATATTTACAGTATAAATAATATATTAATAAAGATACAAATATAAAGCGGTTGGAAATTTTGGCATTGTATTGACTATTTTATGATATAGTCAAATCGTTAGCTACTTCGCCACAAAATCGTTGGCGGATAAAAACGTAAGATGGTCCAATTATTAAAATAATAATTATTATTTTATTTACGGGAAAACGTTCCATTTTCCTTAGGAATTTTTCGAAATCATATATCTGCACTTTATTCAATAAAGCACGATGTATCAATGATTAAATTATTTTCTATGAGCTATGAGAGCTTTGCATTCGCCATGTCAAGACAAGATTATTAAAACTTGCCATCGAAAATCCGTCTTATAAAAAAGCCGCATATGTAAGATCAACATTCTCGCTTTAAATTGGCATTAACTGTGGTTGTTAGTGCTGAATATTGCTAGTTTCTCAACCTCTTTTGGAAAAACAACAAAGCAACTTAAATATGAAAATTAACAATTCATTATCAGTTTTACAAGTGTGACGTTAAATCAGAAACTCATTTATTATTAGTGTATAAAATGCGTTAACACAAAAAAGAGAGCATACAATTGTTACCACATGCTGTGCTTCTTTTATGCGGTTTGTAATGGCCTCATTAAGGAACTGTCACCACCATCTCTAATACACAGGTCCAATTCTCGAATACACTTTCTAAACTAAATTTTCAAAAATTGACCTAATTCTAATAAAATTTGCAATTTTATTCAATAAATAAGCCTTCGATCAAAGTACAATTAATTACCATCATTACAATTTTTTATGTTAATGTTCTATTTTTTTTTTACTGAAATAGCAAACAGAATTCGATGCGAAAGGTTACTTTGAAAAGTGATCAAAAAATTAAAAAGTGTCGACCTTATAATAATATCGAATATTGTACAAATTAAAATAAAAAATTACATGAAGATCAACGACAATTTGGTAATTGGAATCATGAAAATTTAGATGGCTTAGAGAAATCCTTCTCTAATGATTCAATAAAACAAAGAAAATGGTTTATATAAATAATCAAAAATTTCATCTCATTTCTAAAAGGGACATTCCACAATAAATTTTTCCATTATTAATTTTCGAAATTTTAATTGATTATTTTAGTTCAGAATTTGAATTGAAAATACAGTTGATACAACGAAAATATAATAAAAAATACTGTCTAAATTAAATTAAAAGGAGAATAAAAACAATACTTTGAAAAACTGGAATCAAATGGCTAACTATCGTTATCGTGAATTAATCTAATATGTCCAATATGAATGTCCAAATTAGGTAATAATTTTGGGATATTCATAGCTGGAACACTAATCATGAGATTGGGTAACGAATTGGTGAGCAGGTGCTCTGAAGCATATCGCTCTATCGCCAGGGGTCAAACAAAATTCTATGCAACTTTTCATACAAATCTTATTTATATTTTATGATTTAAAGTAATAAAATGATAATGGATAATAAAACGAAATACAATAGAATCATCGAATTCAAATATTGGTTTTAAACTTCCACGCAAAGTACTAATTTAATAAAAGAAATTCTTAGAAATTTTTAATTTTTTAAAGAAAACAAAAGAATATTTGTTAATTTTTTTTATTTTTTATCTGTTGTGTTAAATTTTTTTTTCCATTTTACCAGAAAATTTTCGAAATTTTGCCTGTTTATCTTATTTAACTGCAAAGATTTTCAGCAATCTTTCATCAATTTAGAAAAAATTTTTTTAAGAAGAAAAACTACAAAAAAATATTTTTTTCATTGCAAATATAACATTTAAGATATTTCAGTGCAAACTTGCACGTTCTTTTTTCTTTGGAAACAATGTAAATTTACAAAAATAACGAATGAATAAAAAATATTTATGCAATATTTTATACCTAAGTTGACATTTAGTGTAGTGCCTTTCGTGTGCAATCTGATCCTACCATTAAAGCTATGTTTGTTTTCATACATAATTTTTTTTTGTTGCCAAATTACCATTTTAATTCCATAGAATTAGAAACAGTCTGAAATGGGATTATTGTGGTTATTATTATGCAGCGCAATGAAAAAATTTTTGGTCGCAGACTTTCATATTTCGAATCACCTAATGGTGTTAAATTTCATTGATTAACGGCAAGAACTCTATGGTTCAATTTAAAGCCAGGATTTCAATGAACTCTTATTAGCAAATGCTATGAGTGTTTTTGGCGAATGTCATTTTTAAAAAATTGCAAATTTTTTCAGAGATTGGATTTTTTATTTCATTATTTATTTTTTTACAGTGAGGTGATGTTTTTGTAGCAAATTGTTAAAATATTAAAATTTTCGAAATGTTATGATTATAATTACATGAAATGATTCTAAATGCTCTACAAAAAATTTCCCTGCAAGCGAATTACTTTCCCCAAAATAGCAAAAATTTTTCCCTGAAGTGTTGTTCTGCAAATTTAATTTTCTTAAAAAAAGAAAGCGATTTATGTTAATAATCGAAATGATCCTAGAATGAAAGCAATTTGTAAAATTAATCCAAAGATTATTGATGGTTAATGGCAGTGGATGACCTTCAGAATCTTTTAAGCAATACTAGATAAAAGTCCAACCGCCGTCTCAAGTCAACAAGTTAACGAATGGATAGCATTTGATGGCTTCATTAAATGCAAATAATTAGAATTAAGTAAATCATTGTTTTTCTACGATGTAATTGCGCGAAACATGAAAAACTTGCCGCCATAATTTACCGCAATATCATCGAATATTTTTTACGGTTATCTGTTTTCTATGAGATTGAAATTGAAACCAAATGGCCTTGCTTAAAACCATTAGTTTTGTTGGCAAAAAAATTATCGTTTGTGCACACTAGTTGAGGTAGTGAAGAAGAATTGGCATCTCTGCTATTCATAGTTTTTTGATGGATATCTGAGTGGCACGTTACTTCGAGGAAATCAAAGCATCGTAGGTTCTCTTAACGGAATCTCATTGAAAGAGAAAACTCGTTAGTACTTTGTACTTCTTCTTTCACTTGCATCATTGCTTGTCTGTCAAGCAGAATGGTGCTGCTAAAAAAGTTAAAATATTAGTTTAGTTTCTACAAGTGATTTAACTGTGGATATTCGGTGGATATTCGACAATAAATCGTTAACGAGATGCAATTAATCAGTATTCAGATATGTATGGGTGACATATGTATGCAGTAAAATAAAGATGTTTTTTCATTTTGCCTTTTTCTTTATTCGTCAAGCAGTGATGAATTACGAAATAATCGATATAAGATGAAGCATTTTTATCTGTGCTTCTTAGTTGGCTAAAGAAATTTCATGGAACTTCGAGCCAAAGTAGATATCAGCTTAACTAAGAATCACTTCTTAAGAAGAGAAGGGATTCTTAAGGGATTCTCGTTCTCTACTCACTTCAGTCCAGTTGTTTTGTTTTCACTTGTGGAGTTTTTTCGCTTTTAATCCTTAAATTTTCTGGTCGATTTTCTTTGATATTCAGTGTTCAATGTTTTTTGGTTTTCTTCACTATTGATCAGAAAGATGAATGCTAATGAATGTTTATCTGCTTATGTGTGGATAAAAGGACTTAAAACGTACAACTTTGGCCCCAACTATACTTCCTGAAATTCTTGCATATATATACTTTAAAATTCATTCGAAGTCCATTATGCCTCCGTTATTCTTTTTCATATTCTTTATCCTCATTGTACTTTTAATACTTTCAAATTGCGAATATTTTGGTGAAATCATCTTTTCTCCATTGTCTACTTAAATCTTGTCTTATATGCCATTAACGTTTTTCCCACATCAAATTAAACTCTAGAGCTGTAATATTCAACATTTAATCAAGCCTTTAATATATTATCAGGCCTTGATATAACCACTTGATATACACCTTTTTCTTCCCATTTCTTCATTGTATTTTGGATTTCGTGGTTATTTCAAATATATTTATGCAGTTATATTATATGCAGCTTAAATTTTTACTCTTGATTATTACTTTCGCTAATTGCTCCAATAAAAGATTGTATAAATCATATTGGATTGACCTCATCAAATTGAAGTTTACTTGTCAACTATCTAGCTTGATGATTATTTATAATAATCGAGATTTGATGACAAATTCTATATTACAAATTACATAGTATCGCTCTGTGGTGAGGTACTGAAATGTAATCCAAGTTCAATATTAAGCTTAAAATGGAAATCCGAATTTAAAAGCCTTTCTAGTAATTTTTATTTTTTTTATAATTTTTTAATTCATAATATAATTTATAATTTTTATAAATCAGTTATTTATTGGAATATTGTAAATTTATATTATTTGATAGATTGCAAACCAGAATTTCATTAATGGCTATATTTTGTGTGACTGTTTGCAAGTTATTCCAAAAGATATTGATATTTGATATTGATATTTCTGGGAGACAAAATTTATTCACAAAACTTCTCGAAGGATTCTCGATGAAACTTCGTTCCAGTTATGCATCATATGATAGCGCTTCGATTAACCTTATATCCTATACGTTACGGTGTAAGTACATAGGGTCATAGATTATCTATAGCATTTCATAACTGAATGAAGTCATGCATCTAAAAACTTGAAGCTCAATACAATGAAAATAAAAATTTATGGTCGAATATGACAACTGCATTATCCATAGCCCTTTTTCATCAACAATAAAATTAATTAGTCCAAAGGATCGTTGTTTCTTGAAAAAGCTCTCCGCTTCTGCGAAACATGTCCAGTTTGTTTGGACAGTCAACGATCTTGAACAGCTTGTAATTGATGACATATGTGTTTGCATAGTGAAATGTATTTGCTTGCTGCATAAAAAAATGGAATTTTCAAACGAAGTAAATTAGGCTAAACATTGCCAAAAATAACAAAATAAAATATAGATTATTACTTCTTGTAATTCTATAAAATGTATTTTGAATTAACGAAATGATTTCTTGAAGTAACATCGAACATGAGGAAATGCCAAAAATCATAAAGCATAGACTATTAGAAAGAAAAATATTTTGAATTTAACCTCAGTGACCTCGTAATTATGTCGAAATCCTATAAAATAAAATAAAAGAAACCCGCAGCAAATTACCTTTAATGATTAGAAGCGGTTTTCGCAATAAGACATTAAAAGTCAAAAATGAAATTACCCTTCCATAATTAATTATAGGAAACAGGTGTCTTAGATTGAGCTTCATTATTTTTTCTAAGGTGAAAATTAGCAATAAGCCCAAACTATTATTAGTGCTGTATTTTGTGGGATACCACTATTAAATATATATTAAATATTAATGATTAATTTTCAATGCCAAATCCTTATTTCCTTAATCCTTAAATCTTAATTTCATAAGACGGATAATTCTGTATTTTTTACTGGTTAAGTTGGCTTTAATCTTAAGGTCATTGAATAAGTAAAAACAATGAATAAGTAGTAATTGAAGGTAGAAAGGCTTAAATGTTTTGTTTTTCTTATGGCGAAGTTCCACTTTCAACAAAAATAGCCTGTCTCCGGTCGAAGCTGGCGATTTCTGCTATCTAATGATTCCCTGGAAAAATCTGCTCGATAAACCAGTGGAGGCAGCCTAACCAGAAATAGTGAGCGCTCTTTTAAAAAATATTAGTTTAAAAAATATTAGAAATTAATTTGATAAATTAGAAAAGAAATTTTTTTGTCAAATCTCTAAATTTGATGATAATTCCTTTAAAAATTTTCTTAAGATTTTCTTAAGATTTTATGGAATAGCCGATCATTTTATAGTATAGTCGCAAATATAATTCTTTTCATGTCGATGTTTTCTTATCTTTGCATTGCTTTCGTCTTTATTAGAGAGCATCTTTGCCGCATTTTTTATAGCACAGTATTCCTGCTGTTAATGTATGTCGGTAGATGGTATCAATTAAGAATTTACTAATAGCGGCCAATCATATTGTTCTATAAAGTTATTTTATTAATCTTATCACAAAATTTTTTTCTGCGCGAAACGTACACTGCTTCATTCGTCGGCTAAAATACCTCACACATGAGGGATATTGTTTTACTGATAAAAATTGCTTTTCGCAATTGTGTTCCTAGAACTGATGATGTCCGAGTGAGCTTTATAGCTAATGTTGGTTCAACAACAGATATATTCAATGATCCAAAAATAAAAGCGGCTTTCTAGCGAATCGCATCATAGTAGCTTTAATCAAATATTTTGCTGTATTTAGGTCACTTCTATTAAATTTAGAAAAGCCATGCTTAAAAGATACTTGCGGGGCGTGGTTTTAGTGCGTGCCTATAAGACAAATGGGATAATAAGGTCATTAAGTAGCCAGTGGCAATTTAGGGGAGGATGAAAGCAACGGAGTCAAAAAAAAACGATGTTGAATGCAACCTTCAAAAAAAACAATCACTGAAAGTCGAACGAAGGAATGAAAGAGAAAGGAAACGAGTTCATCAGGTTAGCTTTGATAGATGATTGATAAAATAGGTCGATTTCTAATTTTGTAGTTGAAATTTTGATGAAATTTTGATGAAATTAATGAGTTAATAAAGATAAAGCAATGGTTTATTAAGGTGATTTAGGACATTAGTAGACTGAAGGCAAAACTTCCACTTTTATTTATAGAGTTTAAATTAAGGTCAACCTCGGTTATGCATTATTGTTAAGCAAAGTGCCAGGAGCGAAAGACAAAAAACTCAGTAAAGTGGAAACGCTTCGTCAGGCAACTCGATACATTCACTATTTGCAGCAATTACTCAATTCGGGAAATCAAGTACCATTTATAATCGAATACAGGCCAAAACTGAATTTGCAATTTTCTCACGAGCCATATACGCAATCTACCAGTCAAGAAAATCAGGTTCTAACAACTAATTCCTTTTTTTTCATTACTCCGAATCTGAAAAAATAACTGCAATTATCGCGTGTAACATTGGTGAAAACTGGTGATGATTACAATTTGTATAAATAAAATTATTTATTATTTATGATCATATATTTGTGGAAGTGTCTTACCCTTGTAGCCGTTGGAGCCAGCCTAACCAGTAATGATGAGAGCTGTTAGGAGAATCATAATCATATATTTGGCGAATTTTCCATCCTCTCATTTTTGTCTATTTTGTGGAAAAAAGTGCTACATTTATTTCTTGAAATCTTGTTGCATTTCACACTTTCGAGAAAAAAATTTGGATATTTTCAAAAATATTTCATATGCAATTGTTGTCCTATTGATGTGTTGTGCTATATTTTTTCATATTTTCTAGCTAAAGTAATCTGTTTATAAAAAACCAAATCTGTACTTCTTAAATATTATTCGCATAACCATAAAAGAATTATCGTAAATATGTCCAATTTATTGACTGGCTGTTAACTTATCACTCACCATTTCTGGATAAATAATATCATCGGCAAAATGCTTTCGCCAGAGGAATAGAAGCAAAAAACGTATCATATTTTTATTGGCAAGCTTGCTTCTGCCAAGGTAGTGGTCGATTATGATGTTGAAATATTATGTTAAACCACTATTTCTATAGTAAAAATACAGACTGAATGGTAATTTTAACGATTTTACAACCAAAGTATGGGATAGAAAAAAGTTTTAAAGAAAAACATCAATGAAATTCAGGTTAGCTAAATGGTGCATTTCATGTAGATTTGTCTTTTTCGTTGTTTATCGTTCTATAATCCGGAAATTGCCTTTTTTCATATATATTCATATACAACTGCCAATTATTGCATTTATTAAGATATCTATATCTTTCATTCATTTTTAATTTGTGCAGTCATTCGTTTTGCATGAATAATAAACGATCATAGTTGTTCAAAAAGATTTAATAACCAATGACCGGAAGAAAAGCATTTCACACTAAAAACTAAAAAATTTATTGTCGAAATCGAATGATTTCAGTTCTATAGATAATCCTCAATTTCCAACATTTCAGGTTCCCGTATTATCTCAAGTTCTCAGGTTCATGGATAATTCATGGACAACTGCATAATGCCGTATTATTTATAAAATCAATACAAGAGAAAAAGATAAAAAAAGATAAATATAAAAAGATAGCAATATTAAAGATAAGAATAAAAGCAACCGAAAATTGTGAATACCAGTCACGTAATAATCATTTTTTCATCCTATATCATCTAATAACGCTCATTATCTCGTATTCCCCTCTAAGGTGACTAGGATGCGACATAATCGCCAGTTGAAAATAGCAGATCAGTCTCAGCACAACTGCAAGCTATAGAATGTAATGAAATTTGATTAAATTATATTCCTCCACTTTTTATATTCTATATTTGATTTTAATCCTTTAATCCATTATCTAAGAAGTTAAAATCATTGATACTAAAAGAAGTGGAACAAAATTTGAAATCAAATTAAGGTAATGCAATCTAAAGAGAAAAAGTTGAAGTTGAATTTTGTATTACAATTTAAATTCGATAATTTAAATCCATTTAAATTTTCCGCTTTTCCCATATCTTTTATCTCGTATTTTTACACTTTTCTCTGTGATTAGGTAATAAAAACAAGGAATGTAAGAGATTACAACATGGATATTCAAATAAATATTATTGTTTGGTAATCCTATTATTTGCTAAAATATTTACTTTTTCATCTCGAAGGCCATGAATTTGATATTCTTGATATTTAAGTCAAGTGTTTTCATGAGATATTTAGATGATTAATTATTCTAATGCAAATTGAATATAGCGAAGATAACAGTTACTACATGGCACAAAGCTTGAAGAAAGACGACAAATTTTGTTAGGGAAATTTCGAAGTTCTCATCACAATTAATGCTTATCTAAGCGCAACGACAATCACAGAAATTTAAAGTTTTCGCAAAGAATTAATAAATTTCCATGTGAATATTTTCATGTTGAATAATTATATATGATTTAAATAAATAACCTGAAGGCTTTATAAAAGCTCCACTCGATGGAAATTCAAGAAAGACTAGTGGGATTATGTGAAATAAAAAAATTTCAGCAACAGTTTAATAAATTTTAGCAATTGTTAGCCATAATTTTATCTTTGTATGCAGATTTTTATTTTTAAATTTTTATTCCACTTATACTTTATGCGAGTACTTAATTTAACGAATATTACTGAATAATTAACATGAAACAAAAAAAATTCAATGCAATGAGAAAACAAATTAAGGACATAATTCTCTGTATTTAAATCACCTATTCAAGTCCATTTCAAAACTGAGGAGAACTGTCCCAGATATTTGAGTTATTCTCCAAAAATCTCAGCTTCATTGTCTTCTTTATTGCTCTTTTCCTGAAATTATAAGAATAAGCAAAAATATTTATTATATGTTTATATTATATTTATTATATAATATATATGTTTGCTAGACGTATTTTTTATAGATAAAACTTATGAAATCGTTGTTTCAAAAATATATTCCTATTTTGGCCTTATATTTTCATGCTCTCTTCCTCCGTTTATACTAACAAATTATGTGCTTCAGTTATATAAATAATAATAAATTTTATAAATAATTTTGTTCCAAAGGAAAGTTGACAAAGAAGCAGTAAAATTGAATGATCTAAAAGAATAATAAGAAGCAGTAAAAAGAAAAGAAAAAAAAAAGAATAACATAAATTTACAAATCCAAACGAATATTGTTAAAATCTGAAAAAACTTTTGCCTTTGTTCCTTTTATACAATATCGAATATTACATAATAATAAAAAATTTTTGGCATGACAATTTAAGATATTTCATTATGCAATAAATTTATTTCATTGATTTATGTAACTGATGCGTATAATGTAAAATATATTATGGATATTTATAATTAAGAGTATTTTTAGATCATCCATTATATTTCCAGAAAAAATGGTAAAAATGGCCAAAGTGCTTGAATCAGAAAACCATATTAAAAATAGAAATATCCATGTGTGGTCGGTTGTTGGAATTGTCCTGCCACATACGACATAATTGTTTGGTCTTTATTATATTGGTCATTTATACATACATATTCTATATTCTTGCTTTGTTGTACTCCACAAATTTTTTTCTTATTACTCCACCACTAATTCGAATTATCATTTTTCTTTATGGATCAAAAAAAGTGAAAATAAATTGTGGTAGTGGTAATTGTTGAAAGAAAGATCAGATTGTTTACAGATTGTTTATTGTCATTATGAACTATGAGAAAGATAATCAATCAGCTATCTAACTCGATATCTATTCTTGTCGAGAGCGAAAGAAAAATCTAAAGTAATGGATATGAAGAACATTGTCAAAAAATGCAATGAATCATATATATTATCCCTCTAAGAAAAGAAAGCGTTAAGTCGATTCTCATTTTTTTAAAATCTCTTAAAAGAAGTGTCAAGAAGCTTTATAATAAATACAAATTAACCAAATTGCCAAGTGAACCCCTCTGCATACATATAAAGAATGTTTAAGAAGTTTCCGTGGTGCCGTTCATAATTACTTTTCAAATAAAGAGGAGCAAATTTTAAATATCAATCGAAATTCTTTCTGGACCTACATCAAAAGAAAATTTTCAAATCCACGTAAACGATTAATTCCGCAACATAATGATAGTGTGATCACCTCTGATATTGATATTGCAAGTATATTTATCAATATCTTTCTAGTGCATTTGTTGAGGATGATACTCATGCTTCTTGTTTTAAATAGAATTTGTTGCACTTCTCTCTGCGAGATTGAAATAACACTAATGGATGTTTATGATGCCTTAAATAGATTTAAGCCGTCCATTTCAGCTGGTACCGATAACATTCCACAAATAATTTATAAAAAATGCGCAGTCTCTCTGAGTCTTCTCCTATTTCTAATTTATAAGGATATTATGAAATCTGGCTTTAATCCCAAAATTTTTAAGTTGTCTCATATAATTCCCATTCATAAAAAAGGAAACACCTGTGACCTTTCTAATTATAGATTAGCCTAACTTGCGTTGGTAGCAAGGTACTCGGAAGGTTGATTTGCAACAAATTGGTTACTTATCTTGATGCCAGTAATTTTATATCCCCTAATCAGCATGGCTTTTGTGCAAAAAAATCCACTTCTTCACAAATATTGGCAAATTTTTTCGATTGGTCTGCATCAATTGACAGTGGTAAAATAGTATCAGTTGTGTATCTAGATTTGGCTAAAACTTTTGATGCTGTCATAGCAAATTATTGATCACTCTTAATAGTTATGGCATTACAGGAGCCCTTTATAACCGGGTATCAAATTACATAAAAGACCGTCACCAAGCCGTACTCGTCAACACTCTCTCTGACACAAAACCTGTTAAATCTTGTGTTCCCCAAGGTAGTTGTATTGCACCATTGCTTTTTCTATTATATATAAATGAAATCACCAATGTGGTATTTATCTTTATTTTCTGTTGATTGTAAAATTTATTATTCTCATGGTAGATCAGATAGCCTATCCCCACTGCAGGATGACCTTAACAGAACAGCTAGCTGGCTATATGACAGGCAAATTACCCTTTCCTTTCAAAAATGTAGTATTCTTTATATCAATTCTAAATTTTTCGATTTTCCTAATCTTATTATTAATGGCAATATAATCAGTAGAATCTCACATTTCGGAACATGGAATAATCATGGATGAAAATCTCGATTTCGACCTTCACTGCAGAACCAAATCTTATAAGTATAAAAAAATCCTCAAAAATACTAAATTTTATTTTTCTTTCGTTTAA
This sequence comes from Dracunculus medinensis, assembly GCA_900625125.1. Taxonomy (NCBI): domain Eukaryota; kingdom Metazoa; phylum Nematoda; class Chromadorea; order Rhabditida; family Dracunculidae; genus Dracunculus; species Dracunculus medinensis. Next base: position 111,144 of record UYYG01000100.1, read on the forward strand.
GAATAAAACTGAAGATTTTCTTATCAAAGTGTACAAAGCGTTCTTTCGGCCAATTCTTGACTACAATGCTACATGTTGCTCCCCAAGATATCGTGAATCAAGTAAAATAATTGAAGGACTCCAAAAATATTTTGTATGACGCCTC
>UYYG01001223.1:0-38424 GCA_900625125.1 Dracunculus medinensis
ATTCCAGAAGAGTCATTAATATTTGTACCATTAAAATGCTTCAATAATTCGGTCTTCAATAATTCGCTTGCTATTCCCGAATTCTTTAGATAGTTTGAGATAGTTGAAGGAACTTGGGGGATGGTGTTTTCTGCGAGTTGTCAATTTTATGCGGATCATGGTTCGAACCATAACATATTCTGATCCATAAAGATTGCCCGTTTCAGTTTCGCGATAGGAATGACTATCCAGTACAGAACTCTTCCAACGGCGACTGACAAAAATATAATCAGTCTGATTGAAGTGTTGGTTGTTCGGGGAATTCCACAGGACTGTTTTCTATGATGCCGCAAGCAATTAGATTAATAATTAGTATTAATAACAAAAAGTTCATGCTTTTCGGCATAACGAAGAAGACGTTCTCCATTGGCACACTGGTCTCCGATGCCATATTTGCCAATTGCTGAGGTCATCGCAGCTGCATTATGACTTTGCTTCATTATGCGAGCATTCCAGTCTTCCCCGATTATGATTATATCATGTTTCGGTAGAGACTTCGTTAGCAGTTGAAGTTCCGCATAGAACTTGTCTTTATCACGGTCATCTGCCGACAGCATTGGAGCATAGACACTGATGACCGAGATATTGCAGAACTTATCCTTAAAACGGGCATAGGCCATACAGTCGTTTACCGGTTTCCACTCAATCAAAGCGGAATGGGCCTTGTCAGACATGACAATCGCTACGTCATTTCGTCCTGAGTTATTCGAAGCACCACAGTGATATAACCAGTATCACTGCTCTGAACTAGGATTAATAATTTCTCGAGACTCAAAATGAGGAAGACGGACCTCTAACAAGCAAGCGATATCCACACGATACTTAGACAGGGTGTGGACAGTGATCGCTTGGCTTGCAACGTCAATAAGCGTTCTAACGTTCCACGCTGATACGGCTAATACCTCGCCGCGCGTGCAGAAGGCTGTTCTCCTTTTTGATAGGTATCGAGCAATTACCCTGGCTTGAGAGCATTTATTTACCATCCTTAAACATTTTATTTACCATCCTTTAAGCTCGGATTGTACTTATCGAATGTACCGAGCTCGGAGTATCATGCGCGTTGGGAGACGCGGACGCCGTATCAAGTGTATCTGACCCTTTCACCATAGAGTTACTTGGGATAGAATTACAGGTGTGTTCCCAGCAGCCATCCGGATTTTTGACACCAAAGACAAAAAAAATTAAATTTGAAGAAAATAATAAAATGGACAATGAAATTTTAAAAAATATATATTATATAAATGAAATATATATACATATATATTATTTAATTATAATTTAATTGATTCGATTTAATTTAATTGATTTAATTTTAATTTATTTTATTTTAATTTTAATCGTTGTTTGGTAAAAAAAAATTAAAAGTTCAAGAGAACTTAGCTGAATTGTTATCAGAAATAATTTTCAAGTAAAACAAAATAAATCGAGAATAATTTCTTAAAACGACCGCTCGCCAAACAAAAATTTTTTTTATTCCAAAATAAAAATAATGGTATTAAAGAAGGTATATTTCATTAATATAATTTGATATCAGAAAAATTACTTGTTTACAGAAAAGATTAGCAATTTCTTGCTCCTGAACAGAAGAAGCCATCGAATTGGATGTTCTTGTGCACCTTGAAAGCACGGCAACCATACTATAAAGTTCAATGGCTGCGTTTGCAACACGAATTAATTCATATTGCCGATCTAAATTGATTTGCTATGAAGAAACAGTACAACAGTACTAAACAGATTAAAAAAAACCATAAAATTGCTAGACTATCACATTACCTACGATTGTTCTCTTATGTTTCATTAGAAGATTTTTAATTGTTTTGATGAATTCGATTAATAAGTCATTCAATAACTTTGCACTACCGATGAGCGATGGGTGCACTATATTTCTCAAATCCACAATAAAAGTTCTGAAAAATGCAGTAAAAGAATGATAAATGTAAATGGAATAAAGCATTGAAAAGACCATGTTCATAATCTACGTCAGAAATAAAATAAGCACTTGAAATGGGCATTTTGAGATATTGCTTGGCGATTAATCGTAGTAAGAAAACATACTTGGGAAATATAGTGTGACGAGCTATATTTGTTAATCGTGTCATATATGACGGATCCTTAAAAAATATTTCCTCGAAATATCTACCGGCATGCTGAAAACATCAACATTCAGCAACAAATCGTCATGAAATAAACCAAAGAATAATTAATAATAAATAATAATAATAAGAATAATTAATAAATAATAATTTTTCACTCTTTCATACATAGGCTGAAAAACTAAAAAAAAACAATAAAACAAAAACTTCATGGCAACATTAAGCACATGCAATGAATACGAACTTGTATTCCACTTAATGCAATGAATAAGCGAAGCACATCATTAGCACCTTCAAATATTCTAAATATGCGCAAATCTCGAAGTATTCTTTCCAAACCGCATTCTTTCATGAAACCCATTCCCCCATGAAGTTGAATAGCACGATCACAAACACGCCATGCGTTTTCCTGCAATATTCGTATTAAATGATTACTTAATTATTTGAATTATATATATCTTGGCAAAAAAAATCAACCAAAAATAAAAAATTTTTGACATATACAACTGGGTCAAAACTGTGTTTTAAAAATATTAAACATGCGAACCGATGCCATAATTTTTCCGATTGCAGCCTCTAATTGGTAATCCTGCACACCTCTGTCCATAACTGATGACAACATATAAGTGAGGCTCTATAAAGAAAAAGACTTAAAGCTATTGATTAAATAGCATTAAAAAATTCTAAATATTATAAAATAACCAGTGTATGTACCTCTGCTGCATAGTGACATACAACCATATCAGTAAATTGTTCTTGTACGTTTCCGAATTCTTTGAGCTTTCGATTGAATTGAGATCGCTCAGAAATGTGATCGATCTGAAATGAAAATCAACTCTAGTCCTACTGAACCCTAGAAAATTTTTTATGAAATATTTAAAGGATGTAAAATGATCAACAACGCCAATTATATAATTTCTATAACCATTTCTATAACCATTAATTTCTATAACCATTTAGTATAAAAGAACAAAAAATAAAACCGTTTTTTGAATGCAATACTTCATTGCACCAGTACAAGCGGCAGGAATGCCAAATCTGCCGTTATTAAGAATATTCATAGCAATTTTAAATCCATCGCCCTCCTCTATAATTTTCAGTTCGCAAACATTCATATTTTAATTTAAGCTTGATGCAACATATAAGTCATCAAATCGAACTAAATGTTGAAATTGGAAAATTGACCTAAAAAAATTGCTTCCTCAAAATTGACCGAAAACTAAACAAAAAAACCTACGAACCACCCAAACGATTTTCCACTGGAACTTTTGTGTTTTGAAAAAGGACTTCCGTAGTATTTGATCCTTTGATACCCATTTTTTTTTCAGGCACACCACTTATCACTCCACCAAATGTTCGTTCAACGATGAATGCCGAGACTTTATCTTTTATGATACCGTCATCGCCCTTCACTGGTGTCTTTAATCACCCAGCATTGTGATAAGAAATTGGAAATGAAAATTGAAATTGAAGCACTGCTTTTTTAAAGCTTTTTCTTTTTAATAAATTCAACTTTAAATTCAAATTTTAATAGGATTATAAGATATTAAATAAAAATCATTATAAGAAACAAACAAAATAAAATAAAAAATTTGAAGAAAATAAAAACACCTGGGCGAAAACAGTGAATATATCTGCAAACGATCCGTTACTTATCCATAGTTTACTACCATTAATAACATAATGCCTATTATCAGCTGTTTTTTCCGCGCGAGTACGGATTGACTGGAAGTAAAAGAATTTAAAGGAAAAAATTAATTTGTAAAAAAATCAAATTAATTAATTAATTTGTAAAAAAAATTGATTAAAAAATTAATCTATAAGTTTAGATGTTTATGAAGGGTAAATATGGAAAAATAACTTTGGCATCTGACCCAGCTTCAGCTTCGGTGAGGCAAAAAGCAGCAAATTTCCGAGCCGTTGCTAAATCTGGTAAATATTTTAGCTTTTGTTCCTCCGTTCCGTAAAGCAATATGCCTTTATAGCCGATAGACTAAAATTTACACTAAAAATAATGAAAAACACATCAATAATGGAAACAAACTAGAATATTTTCCGCAATGAGACATATAGAATATTTTTTCAGTCCAATATGTGAGGAATTTTTAGTACACATGTCCAAACCACAATTTCGATAGTAAATAATTTAACTTATGGCAAGATTTGCGATGCCACCAACATTACCTGATGTGCACCCATTACGACAGCTAAGGCGAGATCTCTTGCACCAACAGCCTCAGCAAGTCGTGCCATTTGTGTATTATTCAAACCAGCGCCCTCATATTTCTCAGGAACTAGAGCTCCAAATGACCCCAACTCAGCAAACTGCGACAAAACTTCCTTTGGAATATTTGCTTCATCATCATTCCTTAAACCAATGAGAAAATATCAAAAATCAATTCTTTAATTGAACATATTTCAGTGATAAATCTATATTTGCTACGAATAATTTGGCAAATTAACAAACTTAGTTGGATTATTGACTTCAGACATAAATTTTTCCACTGACTGCAAAAAAACATGTGTCATCTCTTTACGTTCAGCGCTAAGGTCCAACGGATATGGGAAAACATCACGTAGACTGATTTCACCCGTGAACATATTCATCACAAAAGATGCCGTTTCCTTAAATTATAACAATTATGAGCTGAACAATTCTACAGCCACTTTTCAACAATCAAAATGATCAGAAGAATATTTTCAGAATTGAATGAAAGTTACATTTTTTGACAATAAAACCCAGTTTCTTTTCTTTCGTTAAGAAAATAAACAAAAGAGAAAATAGTAAAATCCCTCAAAACCACACCCATTATTAATAAGAAAGGCATAATGAGACCCAAAAAGAGGAAAAAAGTAGAAAACCATTAAAAAAACCTTGCATCTCGATTTTACTGAAATTTTTTCCTGAGAATCGATAGCTTCTTTTGCGAAGAAACGGGTTAATAACAATCTATAAATTAAACCTTAAAAAACTTAATCCTTATGGAGCAGTCCAACTTTTTAGAAGAACCATTTCAAACATTTCCTAACATAATTCTTTTATTCATTAACACTAAATTATGAAATAGAAAGTAATGAACTCGAATTTTTTAGAAACCGAAAAAAGAAATGAACTCAAGAAATTCGTCACAACAATCCTTGAAACAATGAAATAAAAAACAAGGAGAAGCACATTCTAAGAGAGCCAAGAATGAAAAACTGGGATTAAAAATCAAAAGTACCTTTTGCTGCTCCTTAATAAATTCATAAAATTAACCGCTTGAAGTACAACCATTACTGAATACTAGAAGTTGAAATCCTTCTTTGCCTTAAAAATTTGGGAAGAATGATGCATCACAAAAATTTTAAAACTGAATTTAAATTTAAACTGAACTACACTCGACCAATTCAGATCTATTAACTTCCACGATCGCTAAATTACTATGGGAGCGAATTTTCTATTCAAATTAGCCATTCTCCTGTTTTTTTCCAATTAAATTTCTTTCAAACTGAAAATGTATGGTTAACACAGAACCTAAATCAGTTAAAATGCAATAAAATTGAAAAGGTTGAAACCTTTTATTCAAAGCTAATATAAATACAATTTCTATTTACCAAATGACAGAAAAAACAAAATATATAACCAAATTAAATTAGTAATTTAGAAACATTGCAAATAACAAAAAATAATATTCAATCATTTAATGAGATACGAAATAATATTGGCTCTCTTATGTGATTTTCAATAAAATAAAAAATAAAATATGAATAAATACATAGCAATATGAATAAAATATACAAAAAAAAATGAATGAAAAATTCTCAAAAGAAAAATAATTCCCGTATAATAAAGTAACATGAAATTTATATGTCATAAATATATGTATGTACATATACATAAATTTATAACATATATGTTGTAGACGTGTTATAAATATATATATATATATAATAATAATAATGCAAAATTTTCTGTGTACATTAGAATATTAGAATACTCCAACCGCATGAGGCTAATATTTACTAGATTATTCATAACCAGTGTAAAACCTATCATAAAACATTTATAATGCAAATGCAAAACTTCGGCGATCCAAAAAATGGTAATCAAATGAAACATATATTTGAAATTTGCACCAAATTTGAAATTAATTCAAATATTATTGATTAGACCATATTTAAAATAAACTTTAAAAAATATGGTTATCAATGAAATTCCTGTTAGCGGAAGAAAAAAAACCTAAATTTATCGCCTTTTATAAAGTTTGGTACCTAAATATGCGAGAAATATGAACGTAATTTAGAACAACAGAATAACAAATGATTTTAAAAAAACAATTAAGTATTTGCACGACCGCGTTTCATTGGTGGCTCTAAAACAAATAAGAAGTACCCATTGAATATCGTATAATTACTAAGAATTATTTAAAAAAATTATTAATAAAATTATTATAAAATTATTAAAATTAAAAAATTATTAATAAATTTTACACCTGCTGGTTCTGCAGCAATAAATCGAGGTTCCATTGATCCTATAGATGATACTACTTCAGTAACCAAATTTGGATGATTTCTCACCATCTCTATCCATCCTTCCGTCTAAAACAAAGGTTTTATTAGTTTCCATCATAATAAATAAATGAAAATTTTTAACATAAATTTCTGAATTATGAAAAACCATTTTATTCAAGCGAAATATTTTCAATCTCGCGCTCAAATTACCAAAATAAGCGAGATCTATTATATTTATTTTTCAGTAATCGATGGAGCAAAATAAAAATTTACTTAATGATTTAAATAAAAATTGAATTAAAAATTAATAAGAATTAGAAAATTTTATGGAAAAGCAAAACCCTTTTAAAAAAATCTAAACAGTACTTTTATGATGGAAGTGGAATTCTGTGCGATAAATCTAATTGTTTCAAGTTTAAGATCATGTGAATTATACATATCAGCATAAATAAGTGAACGACAGGCCGATTCAATAGATAATGTCGATCTCAAAACCTTCAAAAAATACATGCTTATTTGTCTGCTGATAATAAAAAAAATGATAATGTAAAAATTAATTCTAAAAATGGAAGAAAAAGCTGATTATTTGTTACTTGCAAAAATATTTTAAACCTGATCGGCCATGTCCTTCAATCCCGACAATTGGAAACGATCAGCAGCGGAAAGTAATTCTAGAGCCATGCGACTAATGTTGGGCGAACGTCCAGTGTACATATATAATAACATTTCTTGCAAAACCTAAAAAAACCATACAACTAAAAGGTGAAATGTGAGTATCATTTATTACTGTTGAATTTGCTGTTAAAAATAAAAAACAAACCTCATAATCGATATCATACAATTTTACACTGTTTTTTCTATATTCTTCGGTATGCGGTTCTAGCATCGCACTAAAAACAGGAGATCGAGCGGACAATAAAGCCTTGTGAACTTGAATACGATGTTCACCAACAATGACAGTGAAGTCGGCCAAACGACCACTTTTATACATAGCTTCCCAATCGTAAGCGATCTAAAATTCCACAAAAAAATATATAAATGACTTTTTCAAATAAATTTTTCAAGAAAAAACTACAAAGATTCAAAAATTCAAAATTCAATCATACAATTAAGTGATTTGTAGTGCATTTTATTAAAAGAATTTTTGTTCTATTGTTTTATCGTTGTGTCGAATTACATTATGCTTTAAACTTTTGGAAAACAATATATATATATATATATAATATCATTTGATAATAACCAAATAAATCACCAACTATGAATACAGATTTCAATTGTATTCAAAATTTGTTACTTATTTTCCAAAAAGATTCATAATGAACTCATTTTTATTCTACACCATAATTATTCTTTATGCATGGAACATTTAAATCTGTGTTACTGCTACATAAAAACATAACTTATAAATCACATGAAAAAAAAGACCTCATCATATTTTGGCTCCGGCAAGCCAGAAGGGCGCACATTATCACTTGATTTTGTAACTGTGTCAAAAGTAATGTTTAAATTCAGAACAAGTTGCAATTCATCTTGCGGTTGAATATGATTGACAAGCACATCACGACGAATGTACTCAAAATATCCATGAAGCTGAAAAGATTTGCGAATTAATGATTATTTTTAATGAAATATTGAACTGAAGTTCTATAATTTTAATAAGTTATCAAGATTTTATAATTTTAACAAATTAACCTGTTGAGTACCAGTGTAAACCGTTGTCGTTGCCTCTTCATTTTTTGCATTAAAAACTGAAAATTTCGCCCGATATTTCATTGTTGATAAATTGCAAAACACCTAAAATCATTAAAAGTATAGGCAGTTATCAGAAATGATCATTCAATCATATATAATCATATATTATACAAGTTATATCTCTACATAGTTTATAAAATATGATCATTTTGTCATCAAAATATCCATGAAGCTTCTTTTGTTTTGGATCAATCATTTTCCTGAAGGAAAAAAATGGCTTTATTATTTTTGGAAAATGAAACAAATTAAATTTAATATGAAAATAAATAAAAGTTCGTAGATCAATAATGAAATATGATTGATTTAATCAAAAATTCACTTGAAAAAAGCTAAAATCTTTATTCGATTCTTTGTTTCCTTGAGGATGAACTCTAATACGAAATGTTAGAAAACTTCCTTCCAAAGCAGCAATCGTAAAAGGCTGAAAAATATCTTCATTTCTTCATTTTTTTGGCGATTTATTTCTAAATTCGTTAATTATTAAATAATCAAAATTATGCAACGAAATTCAAATAAACAGCGAAGGTTTAAAGGACAATTCAAATATAAATTTATTTCTCAATGAATAATAATGAGTAGAAACCACGTCTCTAATCTTAAGATGCGTTTCAAGGTAGCGGCATTCGCATTGAGAAAAACCTCGAATCGTCCACACATGTAAATGTTTCACTGAACGTACTTCTGTTGTTGACCAGCTATCTGATGGTCGCAGCGGACCAACAAAATCCATACTACGATCTGCACTACCTTCTTAACAACAAAAAATTAGAGTAATAAGATATCATTACTGAAAAATTGTTCGAATGAAAATTCTAAACATATTCAATGAACGACTCACCTTCATCACCACTTGGGAACATCATTCAGTTATAACCCGATTTTATTTTTTCTGAAAAATTCAAAAAAGTTAATTTAAAATTGTTTAATTATTAAATTTACAAACTTACATTTTGCGGAACAGCGATTATCGTTATTAAAATGACTGAATTGCATGCAAAATTTAGCCAAAAAATGATTTATTTAATGAAATTAGTATGATAAATATTAAAATAATGTGGTAAAATAACCTAATGAATTATATTTTCTTTTTCTACTAAGCATTTCCAATTTCGCTGGCTCTTTTAGCTATTAAGATGAGTTTTTCACCAGATGTGAACTCCCAGCATCACTATTTGCCTCCATCCAAGGAACAAGAACCGAATCAATAATAATCGATCTTAGTCAAAGCCACATATACTTGGCCATGCCATCCCTTCTATTTCATCAATGTTGACTAACCAAATGAATTATTTAATTTCTAAAACCTAAGTCTAATTTTTCCTGAAGTTTCCATTTAGGCAAGTTTTCGTTATTTAGATTTTAATTCACTCAATTTTTTATAAATTTCAATTATTTTTATTTATAATAACTCTAGTATTCACTTAACAATTTCCTTATTAATTAAAAGGGATTTTCATATGAAACTTTTATCAAAAAGGAACTCTGAGAACATCATCTACGCTCTTAACGTTCGTTATTATCGCGTTCCATTTTAGCAAATCGATTAATTGCAAATAAAAATTTTTACTTCATAAACGCGTTCAATTAATTCTTTAACAGCCAATGATAAAAAAGCCAAGTGATGCTGAGAATCCATCTATAATTCTATCCATAAGTAAAACTCTCTAGCGAAAATGCCTGCTATTAACAGCCAATGAGGTCAAAACTGGTGAGAACCGTGAACAAAAAACAGTTGCAATACGGCCAGAAAAGAGAAATGGAATAAAATCGGAAAAAATAAATTTGGGAAAAATCAAAGTGATAAATTTTCGCGATACTTTTTCCACTGTTTGCTGTTCAACTGTTTATCACGATCATTTATCACTAAAAGATCTTTAAGACCGCGTTTTTTATGCGGTCGCCCACATTGCTGCAATGATAAAACCATTATATAAGATTGTTTAAAAAATAAATGAAAAATTATTTGAAATAAGGAATAACATCAAAACAAAACTTTTCCATCAACAATTTTAACATTTTAATTTCATTTTGGAGTTTTAATATTTTAAAAAAGTAAAAACGCGTATTTAAACATAAATAATTGGTTAATTGGTCTCAATTCTTTTCCTAATATTCACTTCTGCACCATGGTCGAGATTCATTAATTTAACTTTAGGATAGCAAGTTCTTGTCAAAGCCACACAACGATAAAAGCACCAATAATTGGTGTAATAAATTAAAACACCAATGGAAATAAATTATCGATGATTTCTTTCCTTAAATCATTCCAAAATTCTGATACGACAAACTAAATAAAAGATCAGAAACCATTTTTCTTGAAATTCCTTCGATGACCCCACTGTGATTTAATTTTTAAAAATTTTAAATTTTAATTATTTTCAACTGGCTATTTATCACTCGATTATCAACAATTAACATTAACAAAACCGATTTTCCCGAAACCAGTTGAACTTTGACCACAAAAGAACAAAGGAATGCAAAAGAAATCGAAATAATAAATTTACTTGCAAAAGAAATGAAATCGTTTAAGTCTGGCTAGTGCATGGTATGCACGCCATGCTCCCACGTGAATGTACTTCTGGCAATAACAACGAACAATAACAAATTGCATGCCAATCCGAACAGCTAAACCAGTAATGGGGAGTGCTATTGAAAGAAGAAATGTGCCAACCATCACTTCCCGCTTTTTCGATACCAGAAGTTACCAGCCAAATACCACACAGTTGTGCTAATCCTTTTTGCCCTTTTCGCGTTCTCCCATCTTTTTTATGGTCTTCTCTTGCCCGAAAATAAAAACAATGATGGTATGATATTAATGCTAGAAGGAGAATAACTCATATAACAAAATATGTCACCAATCTTCTTTTAGTGAAATTCACCATTTCCGGTTCGCTCCGTTCCACCGACTATTCCTTCATTAGAGAACCACTGCGGAACATAATTCATGACAATTTATGACAGTTGGCCCCCCTCGAAGCCCTGACGTGATGCTTTGCTCAAATATAGGCCAGCCGACTGACAAACCTCGTTAGGATCCTCCACAGTTCCACCGTTACAAAAAACTTTCCGTAAATCCATCGTTCCAAAAAGATTTAACACAGAACTTTTACATAACAACAGGATATGCAACAACTATTTTGTCAAATCATATACTCAAATTCGACCACATTCCACTCAAGACATATGCTCGATACGTCCTCTGATATTTCGATTCCAGTCTTTCTCGAACCGAAGGGTTTTGACAATATTAGTTTTTCAGCTGTTAAACGTGGTGAATTCTCTGCCATTGCTGGTTTGGTCGGTTGCACTGGGATTAAGACGGTTCTGCAATGGAGAGTGTTGGAAGCGTGGAGGACCAGTCAGAACCTGGAATTATAGGGTCGAGAGACTTTTAATACATAAGTGACCGATGCACTCGGGGAAAAAGGAGTAGCTTCAGTTACTTCCAGGACTGGTATTGAAGTGTATTAGGACTGTGGGCACTACACCCAGGCAGATGCGAGCTTTTATTTTCAGATTGATTTCCTGGGAGATTTCTCCAGACGAAAGAATGCACCTATGACTGTCTTGACTGTCTTGGAATTTCATCTATCGCCTGATCCTTAGGTATGAGAGTGGATGCGATATATTTAAAATTCGACTCTTCTTCGACCGTTGATCAATTTATCTCTGGTACATATATATATATATATATATTGATTTGAAGACCAATTTTCTCTATTTCGTACGCCCGCGTCTATTATGATTCTTGGGAACTGTCAGCGAAGAGGACATCATCAGCGTGATTATATTCTTGGCTAATTTCTGCGCCTCTTGAATGTCCCGACAAGCGATGTCCATAACCGAGCCTATTGCATAATTTAAAATTGTGGGATAGAGCCGCAGATGCCAGCGGTTACGGCGGTTACCTGCTCCGATAGAATGCTTTGATAAGTCTGAAACACCATCGTCCTTCTTGACTTGCCAAAGCGCTGCCTTGTTGATCGAATTAAAGGCAGCAGTGAAATATCATATGTAAATTTAGATTGTCGGTTGAAACGGTGCTCCAGTATTCTCCAATACTCTCAGCGTAGAAATTTGGTCAGCACAGTCACGTGCTGGTCTAAATTCTGGTTAAGGCACATCTTGACACACACTACCATGAATCCATTCGGAATAGATGGATTTTCCCAGAAACGTCTGACAAGCTGGCTCTTGGTAATCGTTCGCAATGCGTCCTCATTTCTTGGGAATTAAGAATAAAATTGTCTTGTTTCAGTCATATCCTCCTACGTCATTGAATAAAATCCCTTGCAGGTGCGATGTGAAGGACGCTAGCAGCGTTTGAAAATTTCATCCTAAAGACCATCGTCTTCGTGGGTTTTATTGGATTATTTTTCGTGCTTTATTGGTGGTTCCTAGTTGCAATCGTACGGCTTTAATGTCTTCCAGTAATGTCCAGGATTTTTGATGGTCTGCAATAATTAGGTTCAAAGAAATAATCTCTGTCGAGGTGATCTTTGATAGCGGGATTTCTGTTCTTATCTTGGATCATGTTTTTCTGACCACTTCCGAGTTCCAAATTCAAAACTATATAGTTCCAGTATCGATTTTTTTACCAGCGTCGTTGCGAATTGTGAGTATACGGAGCTGCTGATAGCTGGCATCTGTTGACGTGAGCGCTTTGGCAGTACGATCGGATAGCTGGCTCATTTTGTTAAGGCCCAACTTGCTTTCTTTCAAATCATCTGATTCCTAAAAACAGGACCTCAGCTGGAACCAATACTCCTTGGCAGTTCCAGAGGTATTAAGATTGTTGAAATCCTATAGGTCTTCCATTGTTTCAACTTGAAGTTGGTTGCGATGACGCATTTTCACTGATCAAACATCGCTTGCATTTTTTTTGACCCATTCGCCATAGAACAATCAGTATATAACAATACAGGTGGGTCTCCAACAGCCAGTTGGATTTGATTTTAATGACAGTTTACGCCTATGCGAACAGTTAATGAGATAATTGAGAAATTATCAAGGGAAAAGGGAAAAGGTTTGTAAAAAAAATTAAAAGAAAAAGTAAGGTCATAGGCATGATCTTCTTTGGTAAGGATAAGCCTTTCACTTAAACCAATACCCTTATCTATATTTTCATCTCCTGGCAACTCTGACAACTTTCTGGAAGAGTCGCCAAAGAGTTTCAACCTTCTAGTCAGTGAAATGCGACTTTTTCAAAAAAAGAATCAAAAAAGTATAAAATATAAATACAAAATTATGAATATATGTAAAAATTATGAATGTAAATGCCTGTCGAATTCCTGTTCTTTTTTTTAAAATCATATCTATTATTCCACAATATAAGTTCATTGTTTTTTTTCTTAAAGTATTGGCGTAAGATGCTGTATTATTGTACTGAACCTCATCATTGTATGTCGATCATTGTAATTTTATTACCGTCATGATGGGAGTGGCTCCTTAAATAAGAAGATTGGTGCAAGAAAGTTTAGATTGTATCTCGAATTGGTCTCAAAAATAGAACCCATTTCAAATTTCAAATTTATTCAGATTTCCAGATTAATATTTCAGATTTGCGAATTCGCACTCATAAAAAACTTATTCCTTGAAATTATTGCTTAGTCGCTAAATGCTCCAATTTAATGAAAGTTTATTTAGCTGTCTTTTAAAATATATTCTTAGGTTCTATAATAAAAAGCGTATCAGTATTAACACCTTATGGCACCAGGAATAAGGGACCGTATTCGAAAATATGCAAAGGTTCTTTATACGTAGTATTTCTATGATAAAATATTTGCCTTATAATGAACCACTGAAAGTGACTGCACCAAGCGCAGGCTATCAGAAAACTTAAGGCTGATTCACCTATAAGATTTTATTTTGGTTATCATGGATTAGAATAAATTGAAAATGCAAAAAAAATCAAGTGATCCACGAAAATAGCATTTTGAGATGGAAAATGAGAGAAATCATATTGTGGAAATAACCACTTGAAATAAAATTTCCTTCGATACAGTGACCTTTTCTACACTTTGTTCGACCCCACGGTTTTCTCTAAATCAGAACTCCCTGTACAGTTTTCTCTCTTGATCTTCAGACCTCTTCAAATTTTGGATATCATTGTCATTTTAATATCATTTTCAAAAAACTGCGGAGTTGACTGGAATTTTGTGAATTAAGTCATGCGTTGTGGTAATCCAAACAGACTTCCTTTCACTTTTTATGTTCAAAAGTTTGCTAGGGTATAATATTGGAAAATAACGAGTTGGATCGAATCATAATTTTCTCTAAAGAGGCCTACTCTATCTGCACAGAATAACGGTTATATCACCGAGTGTAACCAAGTATTTTGAATTCTATAGATAAAATTATTTCATTAGCAAAAGAAGATTAATTCATATTGAATGTAGTGAATTGGAGAAGAGTCCTGGCGGATAGCAGAAAAGGATTGTCATGTTCTCTTCAAATTGTTAAACTTGTCGTGGCGTTTTATGGATCTTATGGATATGATGGATACAATGTTCAAATATTTCTCATCTTTGAGAGACTTGGATGGATATTGAGGAAGACATGGATTTACCTAATTTTAAAGATAATTTTGAACTTGATGCGCATTGGCTTGATTTCTAGCTAGAGGAGTATAACAAATACTGATGACAGAACAAACATTTTCACTACCTATATGTATAAGTTTGCTAAATTCATTTTTATGAATTCATTTGATCGTAAATGCCTCAACTTACTGGTGAATACGAGATTCTCAGCATTATCATGGAAAATGGAAGAATTATCCTGATGGTTATCTTGCAGGTCACGTTTTATTGGATTAAATTGTTGAAGGTGCAGCGCTTTTTCGATTCTGAATTAAGTAAAATCCCACTAATTATTAGTGAGGATTTCAGTGGAAATTTTGCCTCAGAACAATGAGTGGATTTTACCCAGAATTTAAGAATTACCCAGAATTGCAAACAATCTTACAGAAACGACAAGGAGCTCTAAATTCAGTGGAACACTTGCAAGATTTCTCGACGGTTAAAAGCACTTATTACGTTTACGTTTATGTTTTTATTAGTTACCACATGCCAATTATTTCATTTGTAGAAGGTGAAGAAATTACAACAAAATTGTTTTTTGATTATCTTCTGTAGGTATGCACGGCTGTTTTGTCCACTTCCAGCGATTTTAAATCATTTAATTCAAACACGGAAACTTTAGCTCCAGAATTAAAAACAAGAAATTTCAGCGATGTAACACATTACACATTTTTTTGGTTTACCAGTGAATTCTAATAAGATCGAATAGGTTAATGGCTTCGTGAGCATAAAAGAAACCTCGGTTTGGTTTAGTTTTAGCTTTGGTAATGGCTAGTCAAAGCTTAGAACTCACATACTTGCTAAAAACGTAAAAGAATTCGTCAAAATAATTTAGAGAGATGATTTAGCTCATTTGCATTTTCTTTCCTCTTGCATTTTGTTAATCGAGTTCAGTTTACGATTATACGAAAGGCGTCATATTCTATAAAAAATTTCTATTTTTTTGAATTCTTCTTGAGTACATTTGTTTCTTTGTAAATTTTTCTTAACTCTTCTTGAGTAAATTTGTTTTTCACAAATTTTACGAATTTTTATAATCAATTTTATTTGATGAAAATTCTCTTTGCATAAAAAAAATTAAAAAAACAAATTTTTGCAAAAATTCGACTGCTTAAAAGATGAAAGATTTATTCGCCTTGCAAAATATATAAAAAAGAAATATAAAAAATTGCAATTAAAGCGCAAAACTACGAGAAATTTTTTCTATTCATCCAATAAATCCAGAGAAAAAGTTTATAAAGAAACGATTTTTTTGGATAGAAACGATAAATTAAGAAGCTAAGTCAATAGAAAGTTAACTATTAACATTATTTGAGCATTATAAATTATTTAATTATTCTTGAATTTGCTGTTAATTTTGTCTGTTAGGAATTTTTTTCACCGAATCACATGGAGATCATAGAAGGACACCGAACGAAACAGCGATCGCTTCAACCAATCCTTTTTCATAATGATAAGGAACGACGAGGAATAAAGAAAACAATAAAAATAATAAAATAGAAAAAAAATTTTTTTTAAGAGTCCTCACCATTAATAGTTGAACTCCTTCCGCTGGCTTGTCGCACTGCACAAATACGCGAGGAAGTTCCTTGGCGATAGAAATACAGGTGAGTAGGCAGCATCACCCGGAAAAATACCAAACTAGAAAAAACAAAATTCAAAAAACGCTCTTATAAACCCTCTATCGACATCTGTACATTTTCAAGTGGCGTGCCTCTTTGAGTTACTCCTCATTCGGACGAGAATATTTTAAGCCAAAGATTTTGACCGACAATGGATGTTAAAACATTAAAAAATTATGTAAAATTATGTTATGTAATTAAACTATATAATACTTCAATATAATTAGAATACAATATTAAAATTAATCACTTAATAATCGCAAATTATAGAAAGAAGAGAATATCTGAACAACTCATCGCTTAGAGTGACCCTTTTCACTAGCAAGCAAGAATAAACCAAAACCAAATTTACTTTAAATTTCAACAAAAAAAAATTGCCGTATAACAGCTGATCGCTCTGCATAGGCACCTACGAAGAAAATTAAAAATAAATTTTATTCAAAAATCTAACCATCAAAAATTTCACCAGCGTATGAAAACAAAAAAATTAAAAAAAAAATCAATCAAAATCAAAAAAATCAAAAACTCAGCAGTTCAAGGAAAAGTTTTCGAAACAATTTTTCTATATAAAAAAATATAAAAAATGACTGAAAGTGTTTTCCATTTAATGAATGGTTTCACGTTTACCATGAGATCTTTAAATTTACAGATACATATGGCAATTTTATAAAATATTGCAATGAATATACTATTTGGCTTTTAAGATGACAAAATGAAAAAATCTTTAAAATGAAAAGTGAGATTTATATTTGCAATGAAGAAAAAATAATCATATATGATATGATAATATAAAATGCCAAAATCAAAGCAAAAAGAGATGCTATTGAAGTTCTCAATAAATTTTGCTTCACCTGATAAAAGAAGCAGTAAAAATAATATACATTTTATTTAATAGTGGTAAAATGTTACAAGTTTTTCTATATAAATAATTTCCTTTCATAAGAATACTATTTCTGTATTTGATTTTGTTTTAATTAAACATCGTGGCCAACAAAAAAATAAATCAGAAAGGAAATAAAGAACCGCATATATGAAATATATCTAATTCTCATACGCTAATATATTAAGAGAAAATAATGCAGTCACCAAAAGCACCATCTAACCATCCCATGAATCATTGAAAGCCATACTGGGAGGTGATGCAGGGCGTGATAAAAAATGCGATATGATGGTAGAAGATTCAGAAACGAATCGATCTGCAAACCATCAACTTCAGAATAAGCCGAGGCAATTTCGCTTACTTTTATTGTTATTTAATCACTTCTTATTTATTTACTTAAAATATATTTAAAATTACTTTTTAAAATTTTAAAACAATCAGCGCAAAACAATCCACAAAAATTTAAATTTCACAACAGCTAACCCTTCAATGTACTCTTATCATTCATATCAATGGATGCAAAATCGGCTCGTTTCTGATCATCATTTTCTAGTCCATAACAACCTTCAGCTAAATTTAAAAGAAATTTTGGGACTTCTTGCTGTGCCTCACGAACAACCTGGAAAAAAGTGATTCATAACAGAGATCAAAAAATTTCCACAAACAACTGCAAATGTACCAACTGAATGCAATGCAAAATTTCGACAAACCTCAACAAGATCCTTCGCAAATGCCCTGTCATAAGGATTTCGTGGATCAACAAACGAAGTGGCTTTGCCTTTAGTTAAACGACCTGTTCGTCCAATACGATGAATATAGGTTAATTTGTCTGCCGGCAAATCGAGATTGATAACCTGAATAAACAGATATTAAAAGCACTCAATTCGTATTATCCAAGGCTCATTAACATAATTTACGGTAATCTCATTAACTACAAACAATAACAATTACGCAACAAAAAATGAATTATTATAAAATTTACGGTAATTGGAAAAACTATGCATTCAAATAAATAAAGAATTTCCTGTGGGTGTTAAAGATCATCCTCAACCTAGGATCCTCTACCAGAGGTTTGAGAAATTGAGAGAGATTTGCGCAATATCTTAGTTGTTCCTAGTAGCGCATTTTTCTGAATAGAGACCTCTGTTTTTCCTGGAATCTGTTGGAGCCACTTTTCCAATTTTGGGGCCACAGTTCCAAGTATTCCAATCATCGCTATGATTACTTTGGCCTTTACTTTTCTTCTCTAGTTCCCCTTTCAGCCCTTGGTATTTCCCTAAATTCCTCTTCCCAGCGCTGTTACTTGTCTACGTACTGCTATATATATCACAGTATTGATTTCAACCACGATATCTGATTGATTGGTTAATACTTGTTTACTTATCTGGATGGAGAAGTCCCAGAACATATTAAAGTCGATAAATTTCAAATTTTGACAGTGAATGAAAATTTCATTTAAAAAATTAAGCAATCAATCATTAAATTCCTTTTAAAAAAGGAAAAATCCACTAAAAACTTCTATTTTAGAAAGAAACGAACATGTTTCAAACCATAGATATCAAGCCCTCTGGCGCAAACATCAGTCGCAACAAGGACTTTAGCCGTTCCATCACGAAAATTTCTAAGAGACAATTCTCTTTGACTTTGATCGCGATCACTGAAAACAAATTTCCCATATATGGCAGTTAACAGAAAAAAATAGAAGTTAGTGAAATTTATGAGAATAAGACAAAATATTAAAAAAAAAATTAAAAAAAAGAATAATACCCATGTATACTCGTTGCTTGAATTCCTTTATTAGATAAGTATATTGCAATAGCATCCGTCTTCTGCTTCAGTCGAACAAATACCAAAGTACGACTAATGTTTTTTTCTTGTACTAGTAGTGATATAAGATCGTCGATTTTGTTTTCTTTGACCTTTAACATATATGATCTAATTTTTAAAAATTCGTTTCTAAATGACCCGATATTTCCGATACTTTTAAAAAATAAAAGAAAGATGTTTTTATCTCCAATTGTAAAGTAGAGTAAAAAATAAAAAAATTTATCAAGTCTAAATAAAATTTTAAAAAATTAAACCTCTATAAAATTTTGTTCAACCCGAACATTAGGAGCGGTCACTTTACCGTTCGATACAAAAACACAATTTTCTTTTAAAACAAATCGTGCCAGCTGCTGAACTCCTGATGAGATGGTTGCACTAAATAGAAGACTCTGACGCTCATCCTTCTGAAAATTTACCTTAATAAAGATTTGAAAAGAACCACTTGTCCACAATTATGAACATAAATGTATGCAGTTTTACCTTTGTTCAACGATTAAATAATGAATTAATCCCTTTCAATCATCAAAATTTAGAATGTAGAGAATAAAGGCTTGGGCAATTTTTTTCTGTTTATGAAATTAATTACCTTAGGAAAATCAGTTTTTTCTATAAGATACATCATGAAATTCAAAAAACGTTGGTTAGCAAGCATTTGGTCACCTTCATCCAAAACGAAATACTTCACACCACCAAGTTTTACCTAAAATGAGAATATTTCTATTCTGCATATATTAAGAAAAGAAAAATAAGAATGTTGTTAGACGGTTTTTATTTTTACATAAGAATTTCATATTAGGAGTTTAAACTTACATATCCTCTATTAATAAAGTCTTCTAATCGCCCAATGGTACAAAAAAGCAAATCGCAACCACGATCAATTTCTGCCAAACTTTCGCTTACTTTAATCTGCCCATAAAGTTTGGCAACTGATACTTCAGTATCTGAAAATTTGACCGAATTTTAACAAATATCTTATTTCAAGAAATATAAGAACTGAAAAAACGATGTTTGATAAATTAATACAAATGAATACCTTCCACAAATTTCCGTGCTTGATCATACAGCTGTAAAACCAGCTCACGAGTCGGTGCAATAATTAGTGCTATAGGATGACGATATCCATTATTTGTAGATTTACCGAAATTCACGAAATTTTTTAAGATTTTGTCAACCAATGGCAATATGAACGCCGCAGTTTTACCACTACCTGTTTCAGCGTGTCCCAGTATATCAAAACCTATATATTTTATATACTGCAACATAAAATCACAATTATTACCTAAAGCAACTTATTCTTCTCTCATTTGATAAATTTATCTCCATCACTCCGTAAATTTTTTTTTACTTTTTCCTAATTCTCTTAAAGAATGTTTAATCGCACTTTCCATATATAAAAAGTTTTTGTTTATTTCTACGGTGAAAGCTTCCAGTTCTCATACTGATTCTTAACCAATTAAATTCATATTATCCACACTAGATTTCCATTATTTCATCATGGATTAACTAATTTTCCATATGTACAAATTAATTAGTAAGCAACATTCTAATAATGTATTTGGAGCATTATTCTTCATTCTCCCAAACACATTAAGAATATGTACCATTTCGTATTAAAGGTATAACAGCCGATTGTATTGGTCTAGGCGAAAAATAATGACATTTCTTGATATTCTTCAGTAATGACAGTTCAAATCCTGACTGATCCCAGTTTCTAAATGAAATTGGAAAATCTGAATTTTTTCTTTCGCAAAATTTACTGATAAATAAAATCAAAAAAATAAATGAAGCATTATATAGTACAATTTGTAAATAAGCTTAGCTTAGCAGTTATTAAATAAAAATGCAACTACTGTTAAATAAAGAAATAAGAAGGCTGCTTATAAGTATTGGTATTAAAAATTTTAAATAATGAATACTTACGAAACTGCGTGATGTTCATCACCTGTTACCCCTTCAACAGTAATACTAAGGTCGATATTATCAACCTAAATTAAGTAAAAATTAATCTTCTGAAAAAGATCTGCAGATTTCTGATTTCTGACTAAAATAAATTTTAAAAAACTGGTTAAAAATAGGTAAAAAACAATTTACGAAATTTTGGGCATTCTTTTCATCCTCATTGTAAATTTCTGTGAGTGGCCTGTCATTTGGTATATGTGTTGCAAGTCTGATTTTTCGAGGTCCTAGAAGGACAACCATAAACATAACTAAATATAAAATGAGATCTCTACTCATTAAGACCAAAAAACAATTGTGAAAACAATTTTCAGCAAAAAAATATAACAGTATTCCCATTCTACCTATACCTTGCAAATGATCGAAAAAATGATTCTGGTGGAAATATTCCCTTCTATTAATGTCACGAGACCGCTTGGTATAATTCGTAAAATTACCGCGATAAGTCTACAAAAAAATGAATTAATGAAAAATATGTGAGAAATATATGATAAATAAAAGAAAAACACAAATGGAGGAAATAACAGACGTTCCTTTCGTTTCGTTCGTCAGAATCCACACCTGCAAGATGTGAACTTGTATTTCTTCAGAAATCCATTAATGAAAACTCATCCTGTGAATGGAAATATGCCCTATGGGTATGGGTATAATGGTTATCAAATAATCCCACCTTTAATCTTCACAATCCTCTCTTATGGAAGTAGGGCGGTTTTGGAAAGCTTGAAGAGTTTACGTGAAATCTGAAAGGATATCGCTGGCGAATTACGATATCTTAGGAATGCAAGAGTATTTGGAAGGAAAAAGACTATTTAAGAAGGACTGGGAAGGATATATGGATGTTACTTTCCCACACATTTATAAACAACACAGATACACACTAACAGCAAATATGTATCTTCTGAATACATTAATCTGTACCTATAAGAACCTAGAAGAATATCAAATAAAATTACCACTGAACTGGCTCAAAAGATTCGATGGTACTCCATTACTTCGATCTATAAATGCAAGTGGTAAATTTTAATATTAATAAAAATAATGTAATAATAAAATAATAATAATAAAGTCAATAACTTTTGTTTTCATTAAAAATTAAAAATTCATTAAAAATTGCAATTACTGTATGCCTAGTTCAATAAGAAGACAGTATGGGTAAGGCAGTATGCCACATTACTTAAATAATTATCGCCGTTCGACCTAGAGGAAATGAAATTATCAAAACTTATCAAAATTATCTTAGTAAAAAATCCACTTAATACTGAGAAGCTGCTTTCGTCACTAAACGGAGGTGCCTAATCCTGATAGTTATTCTTAAAAGCGCTTCTAAACATTCATTATTACTGGTTAAACTGGCTCTTCTTGTTAGTCGGACTAGAAAAATATGTCAGGATGTCACTTTGGGGATAGAAATACAAGTGAGTCGCTAGCATCACTCGGATTTTTGGACAGGCCTATACTTGCATATGAAAAATACCATTAATACCACTACTTACCATTAATATTTATTTATTTCTTTAATAAAATTTTTTAAATTAATGATGTAATTTAAATAATAATTTAAATTAATGATGAAAATATGTTAATTAAAAGTTACTTTATAATTTTTTAGCCAACTATTTGGCCTAAAAAATTGAAAACTTCTTTAAATTTCCATTTAGTTGTTTAATTAACTTAAATCGAATAAATTACTACGACGTGCACTTTTTTTTCCCATACATAACAATTGCAAGAAAAAGAATGAAAAATTCATAGAAAATACTAAAAAAAAAATCTAGAAAATTCTGCGATTCACCTATATTTCTATCACCAAGGGACTTCCTGGCGTATTTGTCTGATCCATCAAGTGAGCTGAGTGACCAGTAATGGTAAGTGCTTTTAAAAAAAAGTTATAAAAACTATAGAAATGAACAAAAAAAAACAAAACTTTCATGTTTATTTCTTACCATAAACCATAAAGTTCCTGTGGGTATTAAAAGAATTATCTCGATTCATCAAAGATCGTTCATTCGTATCAACAATATTTAATTCGCTGAAGCTATGGTTCCAATCACTTTTCATTTGCTGACAAAGTGAATCATTTCCTAAAATTTACGCTTTGAGCTCCTATAATTTACGCTCCTATAAATCTTAGATCCCTTCATCATATAAGGTAATATAAGATATATAAGATAACACCAAAATATTATGAAATCAAAAACCAAATGCGCCTTACAAGTAAAATAAACTTACGAAAAAAGCGAGTTTTTTGATTGTTTTGCCAAGTATTATTTTCTCGGCGTTTATTAGAATTCCGAACATCTGGATTTGATTTATCGCTACCTCGTTTGAATCCGTCAAAATCTCTATAAATGGCACGGGCCATATCAATCGGATTCGTTTTACTGCTATCTTGATTAAATTTATCATGGTCTTTGTGATCATGCTTTATGTCATGATTATTATCAACATCCCATTCGTCTTTCACCACCTTGGTACGTCGATTTTGTTCATTTCCTGAAACATTCATTAATACCTCAAAATATCAACTTTATCAACTTTACTAAATCTAAATCCTATTCATAAGTTCTATGGCTACGAGAAAAAATTACAGAACTCTTACAAGCTGTCGCATTTGCACTAATATATTTGAACGAAATTCTACACTCAAAAGAAATATGATAAAATCAAAACAAAAAAAAAAATAAATCCTAACCAAATCTTCGATTGAAATCAGTTTGCCTGCCACCATTACGATCTAAATTAGTACCCAACGAAAAAGCAGTACCATTTGCAGCTGAATTCTCGAAAAAATTCCTTTCATTTCGATCGGCCTTTATAAAAATTGGAATTTATAAAAAAACTGGATTTAAAAATCATAAACAAGTTGAACTGAAAGTGAAAAGTGAAAACATGAAAGAACTAATTAAACTGAATAAAATAAAGCAAATTAAAGAGATGCAGCAAACAACATGAACTATGCGTCAAATAAATCTCAAATGAAACCATTTTTTAAATAAAATCAACATTACGTGAAATTGGACCTGTTGAAATGGATGTGTAGCTGCATTCCTGAAAATTTTTCATCGGTATTAATCAAGTTTCCGAGAAAGAAAAAATCACCACAATTATTTATCTTGAAAATAATTGTAAAGCCTCCCTAAACTTTACAATTTTAATTTTTCGAAACATAAATTTTACTGATAAAAAATGAATTCAAACACCACATAATAAAATTTATGAAATTTAAGCTTTAGAAAATCGAAAAACAAGATTTTCGAAAAAAATTGTACAGCAGAATGAGCACGGAGTTGTTTTGAGATTATTTAATGAGAAAATTGTTGCAAATGAAAACAAAAGGAATGAAAACCAAAAAGCGAACGATCTTCCGAATAGGGACACCCGAACAAGAAACATTTCCAACTTTTACTTACCATTTCCCCTTCAGCATCGCTCTTTCAACTTAGAATGCACTCAACTTTATAGCCAAAAATCCTAAAACAATTAATTACTACATGAAAAGGAAAAATCTAAGATGAAAGGTTATTCCATTTAATTTTTTCGCTATTCCATAATTTCTTTCTGCTGGAAGCATTTAAAAATTTGATATTTAACTATTTGACAAACAATTTTTAAAAAAATTTGAAATATTTAATTAATATTTAGAAAATTTAAGTGGAAAAAGTAGAAAAGTGGAAAAGGCGCGACTGAGGCCGTCATTATAGGCAGAGCCAGGTGTCTAATTGGGCGACGATAGTTATCTGTGGTGTCGGACAACCATTTGCCAGGGAAATATTTAGAATATCCACTTAATAAGCAAATATTTTTATTTGTAATAAAAACACATTTAATTCGATATTTCATAATTTTAAAAAATATTAAAAATTTTAACTAGTAAATGTTAATTCGATTTTAAAAAGTTGCACCAATAATTCACCTAAAATTTTTTAAAAAATTTATAGCAAAACCGAATTCGAGAATTTCAGCACTAAGCCAAATTTAGAAACCAACAACGCAGAAGCAACCGCGAACCCTAAAAACCCCCAAAAAATTGTACGACCACTTCCAAAATAATTATGAATTATTTGTCGTCGAGTAGGACACTAAATTTCGGTCGCGGCTGCTCCGGAAAGTTGAATTTAATATATATCGCTGGTCGTTGATACTGAAAATTAGGAATGTTTTAGCAGTTCGTTTCGAACACGAATTTTTCGATTTTGTAGGCTTTGAGGAATAAAACTGAATTCAAATTTGAATCGGTTTGGTCGGCCGATTGGTCGTCGGTTGGGTGATTCCGCGCGCAAATTTTAATTTAAGCCATAAAATGAAAATTTTATCTAAGCGGAAAGTCATTTGAGTTTTGAATATACGCATTCAAATAATAAATTAGATAGTAAATTATATCATATCAGATATATACGAGCAACTGACGGATGCTATAGCCTTTTCCTTATTTATTGCAGCACTGCAAAAGACTGGTAGCCATCTGATAAGGGCTGATAAGGGAGAGTTCTGATTGGAGGATTCTATAAAATTTGAATGTGTCGCAGATTGCGAATTTCGATTATTTCGATTAGTTTTCCTGCAAGGCTGCACCTGATATTCGCTCTAATAGCAGTTATGTCCCTTACATCCCTTACTCCGGACGAATTTGCTCCTTGGGTTGCGATGTTAGTGGATGGGCAAATGTGACTTTAAATAATTGTAAATTTGTTCCTTTTGAAAAATCTGCATACACCATATGAAGAAAAATTTTTTAGTGCGGCGAAATCACAACTCAGACCCTTTCCCAACCAAAACAACAACAATTCCATCTTAAAACATGAATAACAACACTAAATGTGATTTAGTGCTTTGTAAGGAAGAAATATAATGCACTGAACCCAGAAAGATCACTAAAGCACTAGCATTTTTTCGCTAACAACTTTAGGCCTCAACATATGTTAATTATTTGCTGCTTAGCCCCAAATCAGCCCCTACGTATAGGGCGCTATCGGACGATAGTTCTTCAGAGCGTCATGCACCTACCAACATCAACTAGCAGACGTTAAGGCTTGCTTAATTTATCAATGATCGCTTCTCATATATTGAGGACTCATATGGTACAATTTTAAATGGAAATTGAGTGAAGGGACGAGTAGGCTGAATCATGGGAAATAACATAAAAAAATTGCGAGTACATTCTAAAAATGAATCGAGAGAACTATAGGAAAATATAACTCGCTCGTTCGCCTCGTTCTATCATTTTCTC
Source organism: Dracunculus medinensis (assembly GCA_900625125.1). Lineage (NCBI taxonomy): Eukaryota > Metazoa > Nematoda > Chromadorea > Rhabditida > Dracunculidae > Dracunculus > Dracunculus medinensis. The sequence continues at coordinate 26,469 of UYYG01001223.1, forward strand.
ATTATCAGATTCTTGTAAAAATACTTATCATTTTTAATAGTAAGTGTGTTGCCGGAAATCGCATTTGTCCAATCGATAGAAAAAGCTCAAAGATGTTCCTGCACAGATTAATTCGACAATGGCTGCGAAATGCGATGTTTCTACTATTTCAAATTTATTATTTCAAACCGGTTCCCGACCAGCCAATGAAAACTTTCTTAATCGATTCTTTGGTTATTGCACTTTATATGTCAATAAAACATAAGGGACAATTTACAATATATGTCGTATACTTATAAACTTTTCTGAACTTTAAAGTGCCATATCATTCTTCTCCCTCTTTTAGATGCCATATCTTTCTTATGCCATTTTAGGCGCCATTAAGGGACCCAAGCGATTGGGTCCCAATATTAATATTTTAATATTAATATTCAAAATATTTATTCGTTTAATGTGTCCTTTGCCCCTTTATTCTTTTCCTTTATTTTACCTTTTAATCTATTTGGTTTAATTACCCAAGATTATAATTAACGCATGGCAGGCAAGCATCTCACTGCTTCCAATCAATAATTTTATCAATCTATTTTTTACAGGCAGTATTGATATTATCATGAAATGTTACCTCTAAATGCTATTCAACTATTCAGCATAACAGCGATTAGACAATAATATTCAGGAAATAAATATTTCATGGGTTGAAGGTTTCAACCATTTTTTTTACTATAAATACATGAATCATCGTCAAAATAAGCGCAAATTTCTAGATATTTTATTTACTCAATAAAATTTTATTAGGCAGTATTTATTTTATATATTTTAACTTAATTGATTTCAGGCAATTAAAGTAAGTTTCAACCAATTGAGCGTATTTCGAATGCAGTTTGATTTTAATAATTGGTTTATTTTGTAAATAAAACGAATCGGTGATGCTTAATTTCAGTCGAGATATAAACTATTCCTTTAAATTTTCGAATGTATATTTTTCTAAAATTAAAAGCTGAAATCAAAGCGCTTTTTGGATTTCATTTTACTTTATTTTGAAGAAGCCAATTCTTAATCGACTGCAAGGTGAAATTGGTCGTCAATTGCTAGTGATTAACGGAATGGCCAGCGAGGACAAATCACAAACACAATTGAAGACCTTTTTTCATTAGATGCTTTTCGAGAATATTTCCCTGCATTTTTTAAAAATTCCATGATAAATTTTATTTTATTTCGCAAAAAAGGCGAAAAGAAATAAAAAGTTTTATAATTTATAATTTTATTTATTTATTAGCAAAAGTTCAAACTTTTTATTCAATTAATAAAATACAGAAGGAACATCGAATCGGTCCTTCTTATAGTTCTTATAGTTGCAAGATAGATGCAAATTGCTCAAAAAATTTTATTGAAATATGAATATTTTAAATTTATTCCAAAAAATAATTTCGAGAAAAAATTTTCTTTATATTCCATTATGTCGACTGTAAATTTTTCGATTAAATTTTTGAATATTCTTATAATTCCAACTAATTGGATAAAAAGAATCGTTTTTCTTGGTACTTATATGCTTCAGAAAATAAATTTTCCGAGTTCATAATTGACAGAATGTTGTCGTTTGATTAAAATCATCATTAATTTGAAAAAAAATCCCTTCCCTTCCTTTGATACAGATCAATTTTTTTTACAACCAATTAAGCCAATTAACAGTCAAAATGATTTAGGAAATCGCGAAGGTTTCCTCTTTCGAATTAGAAAATCGCCACCAAGTGCATCCATTATAATTCGTTCACGCTTATCCGGAAAAGCGCGCTTCATGGGTCTGTACAAAAACAATGTCCTTATCGGATGGCCAGCCCAGTATATTAACTGCTTTGGCTTTTCCATTTCTTCCTGCAAAATTAGAACCAGAGTGCTGTTTACATGAATCGGAGAGTTTTTATTTAACTACTTTCAAATTGTAAATGATGATGACTTAAATAATTTTAAGTAAAATTTTTTATGTATTGTATAAAATAATAATATCATATATAATAAAATTATGTAAGCGAAATCATAGTGGATAATTCTTAGAATCATTTTTCATCATTAAATCTACGGTAATTAAACCTTTAGGAATTTTTTAGAGATAAGCTAATTAGTCAAATTAAGAAAATTTTAAAATTTTAAAGAAAGCAGGTTGGTCAAGGAGGCGGGTTTTATAAACGAGAAACGATAAGTATTGTTAAATTAGTATCGGTAAATATCATAATACACATCATGGATGGGTTCGATCGATTTCGGTCCGATGGTGCTGCGTCTATCAATCCTTTATCGCAAAGTGATTCCCTGGTAACAACCTAATATTCAATGGTGCCAAATAAATAAGAAATATTATTGGAAAAAAATAGAACATTTTGAAAATTTTTAGTTTAAAGCAAATTAGTACGATGGAAAGATGGGAATAGAAAAAACGAAATATTCGCAAAAATTGTGGATGGAATTCCATAAAATTATTTAAACAAATTTTGTTGCTCTATTTGTAAATAAGTAATTTGCAATCGAGCCAAGGCTAATCATTTAATACGAAAATCTATCGAATAAAACATCGTTTGAATTATTCTCATTGAATCATTTGTTTTCCTCCTACAGGTTTTAAATAAAATATTTATATAAATATCACTAAACAAATCCTATGAATTATAGCTATTAATAACAATGATCCTTTTTAATTAAAGGCCAAAAAAAATGCAATTTCGTTGAATAGATCCCTCAATAAAACTGATTTAAATAGATGTTAACAGCTGATAAAATCATTCAACAAAACGAAGGTTCGCGAACTCTTCATTAAAGAGAACACTCGTCTCCAGTAGTAATCTGGATTAACGAATCTATCTTGTTAATTTCTTTTCATTATTATCCATGAGATTCGTTAATTATTAAAGTGATAAGCAATCAATCATTTATAAATCCTAAATTCCTAAAAATTTTATTTTTTAAGAAAATTGAAAAATGAAATCTTATTGGAATTACAGGAAAAATGAAATAGGATAGGTGCATTCAATATGTCACGAATTGAAAAATAATCAATGAATAAATTAAAATAAATTCTCTATATAAGAGAAAATTTCATCTATCTTTGTTTCTTTATTATTTCGCTGGATCCATACCGCCATAGGATTATTTGCCTAGTCGCGGGCTATGCCTGGATTTCGCTTTTAATTCACTCGTTCATTCGCGTCAAGTCGGAATGGGCATCGGATGGATATATGATGCTTAATCGTATGGTTAGTACACCACTGATTTTTAGGACATATGATTTAAAGAAAATTCTGTCTACTGTCGATGAAATATTAACCAAAAATATAAAATATGAAATTTATGAAGTAAATTCAAGAAGTTTTTATGAGTCACAGAAAACTGAATTTTTTTCGTGGCCGAAATTTCTTGAACCGAAACAGAATACGTTAACAACTACAAAAAGCAAATTAATTTGGAAAAGGATGAGCATGATGCAACTTGGCTAAATAATCAGATTTTTAGTGAATTCTTTCGTCGTAATTCGATCATTTTTTAAACATATATGAACAGTTCGAGCATAAACAAAATATTTTATAATGTTGGCTCATTTTGATGAATTGAGTTTCATCGATTGAAATTTCGGTACACTGAAAAATGCGAATTGTTCATGGATAAATAATTTGATCAAGATCAAGAATTCATAGATTTAATTCCTGTCTCTTGAGAAAATTTTCAAAAAGACGAATTAAAATAAGCCAATATTAGAAAAATCGAGTGTGGGAAACCTATCTGTACGTCCATCTTTAAGTGGCTCATTAGTGAAAACTTATTATCCTGTTAGTCAGTGGATATAGCCAAACGGGAACAGTGGATATCAATGAAGTAAGAAGCAGAAATCGTTAGATTAGCTAGGATAATAATAAAGCAAAAAAATAGAATTAGCAGATAAACTACTACAATTTCTTTCGGAATCTAAAATTAAATATAAATAAATAAAATCAAATATATTTCAGGAAATTCGTTTCTTTTAGGCTGCTTTATTCTCTAATAAAATTCATGTTTTTTGTCCTCTTGTATGGTAGAAAATTGAGTTTCCCAAAAAAAAAGCAACGATTATTCTAATTATTGAATAATTACTGAATAAATGAAATTTCAAACTATGGAAAATCGCGAATGTTAATGAATTCGTTTCCAAAAAAATATAATTGTTACTGTAGAATGTAATTGCAGTGATTATTTCTGTTTTTTAAAATTATTTATAAGATTTACGATAAATCAACCAATTTATTTTATTATTTTGAAGGTTGGGCAGGGCGATTGAACATAAGGAGTTGGATTGGCTCAGTGGGTTGTTCTGAGCTCCGATGCTAGGGTACTTCATTTCCCTTCACAATTTTGTAAAATTTACATTGAATCAAGAAATCATTTGTTTTTTTACTTATCCGATTCTGATGTCGATATGTCGTTCTTGTGGATATCGACCTATTATTGTTTTCTATTTGTTATTATTAGCAGTGCTTGCTTTGTTTGTTTTTAACAATTTTTGAAGTTTCTAATAAGTTTTTATTAGATTTTTAGTTAAAAACCTAATAGATATTTTACATGTTGTTTATTTTGTCCTAAAGTTTGTTCTCAATTTCACTTGAAATATTTTTTAAATCCTTCGGTCTTTACATCTGATTGCTCTCTATCCGTGAGGACCATAAGATTGCAAAGCCATTTGTTTTTTAATGGATTCGGTTGAATTATCGTTGAATTATTTGATAATTATAACTTCTATACAAAGGCTTCTAATCTTATATTATCTCGGGCAGATTACTGGGCAATTTATTTATCTAATTTTAGTTTTTGAAATTACTCCTGACTTAAAAAGAAATTTTATTCATTTGAGTTATTATTTTTGAGCGAACTTTACATTTTGGTTGGTTCAGAGTAGATTCGCTTGCTGCTGGCGACTTACCTGTTCATACAGCTAATTACTACTGACTACTTTTGACAAGCCAAAGAGCGCTATTCGAAAAAACAAGTTAGCTATAAGATATGATACGATGAGAATTTTTCGCCAAGAAGCATTTGGTTGAATTTTAAATGACGGCTCCTTGAACTTATGAGAGGGGTTAGGAGTTAGGAGCAAACCTTGTTGATCGAGGCGATAGCCTAAGCAATAACTACTCGACTGTCTTGCTCGCGTTTCATTTATGAAACATTGTGGAATTAAGAAATATTAAAATTTTTAAGTCCATATGTCACTAAAGAAAAATTGCTAAAACATTGCTAATTGCTAATTTCACTCAGTTCAAATAATAAATAGTAAATAGAATAGTAAATAACAAATAAAATAACAAATAAAACTAATTAAAATTAATAATTCAAGTTTTGATTTAAAGGAAATAAATTTTTTAAAAACAAATAGAAATAAAAGAATTTTCATTTTATGAATATTTTAATTTTTATAATTAATAAATTAATAATGAAAAAAGCAAAAGAAAGTTTAAATGTTAAACCTGAGAGTTTGCTTTAATATAAGTTGAATATAAAATTACAAGAACGCCAAATGATAAAACAAGTTTAAGCATATTCATTATTCGACAGTAAAATTAAAAAGAGCTAAAGAACCAATCTCAAGTTTCTCAAGAAATTTCGTTATTTAGCACCGCCTTTCTGCCTACTTACTTACTTTATTTAAATCTATTTGCATGCATTTAACGTTTTTCGCATCATTTATTCTGGATTTTTATAGATAAGACATATAAATTTGAATCAACGGTGAGCAGAGGCACATGAGAATCCAAAATCGTCAACCAGTATACAACCATTTCAATAACGAAAGAGACAGAGTTGTTGCACCAGATGCTTGCCGGTAGTGTTAAGCTTCCCACTCTGCCTTTGATAGGAGAGTTCAGATTTCATATTTTCTGAGAGTTCAGATAGTGCTGTACTTTTATCTTCTTGTGACTCCACAAAAATTTCTAATTCTCTGAGTAAAGCAAGTACTGCCAACTAAAAACGCTGACAACTTAATGGCAGATTCACTTATGTCTTACAAATGGCTGCAAGAATCTGGTTTGAATATTATAGTTTGTAATATAGTTTGCTCAAATATTCAAATGTTTTAATTATTAATTTACTTAAATTATTTGTTATACAATTTTATATAATTTCATACGATAATTTATATAATATTATCAAATGCAAAGAGCAAAAAGAAGGCGAATTCAAGGCGAAATGATACAAAATCCTTATTCTCTTCGTCAGAAAATAAGACGCCGTTGAAAAAAAAGACCAAAATCAAATTTGTTGATTGTTCGCCATATGTCACCATGAATTAAAGAAAAGATAAAGCCGGAATAATCCAGGTGTTTTCTAGGGAAAAATGCTCATGATTGGCGCTTTTCTTTGATTTGCTCTTCGAATGGTATGACACGGCACGAATTTTTATGCTTTTTCAAATAAATTTCTCGTCTAAAGCGTAAACCACATTTGTTACATTCATATTCTGCATTTGGCAAATGAATTAGTTGATGAACCTTCAGATCATTTTTGCGCACAAAGCATTTGCAACACCCATCGCAGCGAAATCTACAAATAAAAAATATTAAAAGCAGCCTAAATATGGTAAATGGTGAATTATTAGGGTTTTATTACGATTTTTCTTCTTCTTCTAGAAGTGTCCATTATTTCCGGTACAGTTGTAGTTCCACTGACAAATCTTTAGTTGTCCCAAGAACAACCACAATTTTATTTTTAATGTTAAATTTGGTTCCGTCTAGAAATCACAAATTCATGAGATTTCACCGTGTTTCATATTATTCATATTTAAGAATTTTGAATGTTAAATTAACAACAACAAGAATTTCTAAGAATATTTTTTATTCGTGGCCATTTCCGCTTTTTTAAAGCATTTTAATTTATTTAGACTTGACGGAAACTTAATTTAATTTTGGCATATTCAAAACAAAAAAGAGAAAGACGTTTTCATTAAAAAAGAGAAAAAACTTAAGATTGGCTATATATCTGCCCCGTTTTTATGTTTACTAAATTTGTCCTTTAACAGAAAGATTTGAAATATATTTATTGATAAAGTGAACCTGGTACGCGTGTTACAAAAACACCAAAGGTACCACAAATATCGCTAAAGGCTTTCGGAGAGATTAAACCTAATTAAACCATCATAAAAAATTTCATAAGTTTAAATAGCTTTCACGCTAGAAGAAAAAAAAAAAACTTCTCATAAAATAATCCGAATGATGCCGGTACCCACGTATTTACTTCTATACCTAAGTGATCCTTTGTCAGTCTAACAGCCAGTATAGCGAGCTTAAACTGAAAAAATAGCTGCTGCAGAAAAAAATCTTTGTTAGAAAAAGACATATAACAGAATTTTTCAAAATGAAAGCTAATAAAGAAAAAAAGAAATTTATTCGAAACATCAACAAAAGTTCGATAAATAATTATGTATGGCAAAATTTCCGGAGAAAATTTAATAAAATATTTTAGGAAAGAATTGTTCGAACTTCGACAAACATCCTTTGGATAACTTTCTATATCCACGAATGATTTCATGAAAAAATTCATGAAATGGGAGAAACACAAATGACCTAAACGATACATGATTGAATTTATGAAAACTAATTGAGATTATTTTAAATAAAATCAATAAAAATTAATTTAAATTATGAAATCTTTGGAGGTCTAACAATAAAAATTCCAAACAACTGCATACAGAATTTTAATATTAGGATTTCTGGTCCATTATCTAAGAATATGCTTTTTATTTCTATCCCAGCACATCCTTCTCTTCCTTCTAAGAACTATTCTTAATTGGATTTGTTCTACTGGCTATTAGGCAAAATCTTCTGACTGAAGTTAGATTGAAGTCTACAGCGGTAACCGAGTTTCAGTTCTATGAACTTGTTTGGCGTTTAATCAAAACAACACTGCTATCAATCGATCGTATTTTATCGCATGTTTGGCAAATAATCAAATGGTTCTCAAAACTTTAAATGTATTAATAAGTTATCAAACTTCCATTAGATATTTTTTCAGTAAAAAACCAGATTTCTAATTTATATATTATGTTATATATTCTATTTTTTATCTATTTTGAAATTTGTCGCATAATTTAGATATTTCGAAAAGCATTTTTTAAAACTTAAAAGCTTGGATACCAGATTTCAAATAATTCGAGAAATTAATTTTATGATTAAATCAAATTAGTCTGATGATCCATCTTCTTCGAGTCACTTTGGTATGACTGGCTTTTAGAATGGGATCCTTCGCCAGAGAATCACTATAATGGTTTGGCTTTGGTCGAAACCACTCGACCATACTTATTAAATTAGAATAATAAATTAATCTACAAAAAAATATTAATTTATTCAGTTTGAAAAATGCTTAAAAGAAATAGTGTCAATGACTGTTTTATTTTGTAGAATTTCTATTTAAAAATTATTTCTATTTAAAAGAATTTAAAAAGTAAGGAAAAAAATTTGTCGAGAAAGAACACTGGAAATGGTATTTTCAGTGTTGATGAATCGAAACTGTTGAAATGCCACCCAAAAGCTACGCAGATGCAAATGCGAGGCATTTTTCCTTCTTCCTTTAAGAAATCAGATCCAAATCCCTCACAACTTCTTTTTTTTGAGTTAAATAGTTCAGGTGCCATGAGTTCGATTCACACATATCGCATAAACAAATATTGCTATTAAAATAAAACTGATTGGTTCTGGAGAATCAAGTCTGTTTTAACTCTCTGGCTTTTTTGAAACAGCTAAATTATATGCCATACATGAAAAAAAGTTCATGATTTAATGAAAAAATCTGAAATAAGTTAACTGCGTTTAGAGTCTGTTTGTCCGATTTATTAGCGTCATATACCCATAATTTTGACTTATCACTAAACAAAAAATGTAAAAATTAAAAAATTCTCATTTACGAAAGCTGAACCATTGAAGCATTAAATTTATCGAAAAACTTGATTAATATAATACTTAATACTTAATTATCTTAAAAAATATTTAATAAAAATAATGGCTTTTGCTTTTATCTCATCCAATGAATGCCTAAATTATTAAGAATGGCTAACTAAGAATGTAATGAGATAGAATTATTTAATATAAAATATTTTTAAGAGTTTAAGGAAAATAAATTATCTTAAGAGAAGAGATAATGAACGCGCTTCAAGATGAAAGAACGGGAACGGGTTTTTTATTACAATAAATATAGAAGACTGCAAAAAAATGAGGGAGTCGCATGGTACTGTCGAGGAAAAGTTTTTTATGGAATTGAGCACTATTTTTTCCTTATATATGACTTTTTTTAACAATGGAATTGCAAAATGAAACAAAAAATTCTTTTTGGATGAACCCTTAAATTTCATCTTAATTTCTCGATAAACATAGGTTAAATTTTCCCTTAATTTTTCAATAAATATAGGCATACTTGATTAACTCTATCGTTGCATTATTACTACGATGTTAGCCAATAATATCGCAGAAGGTATGCGGAAACATCGAAGTTTAGAAAATTATGATGAAGAAGTAAATGAGGAGTTTAACAAAATTATTTTCTTACTTTCTTCATTGTTTTGTACACTCATTTAAAATAAAAATAAAATAATAAAATAAATAAAAATAAAACTTAGTAACTTTAAGATGGAGAAGTAAAACGATTTAAGACTGATTATTTGCCTAAAGTGATAAAACTTGTTAAAACTTCTTGCGTCGCTCTCGTTCTACTATGTGTTTATGGAACTTTCAGATCCAAAACTAAAAAGCAAAATAACTTGCTACTATGCAAATATATAAAGATAATGCAAGCAAAGAGTTAGCATGCTGTTTTTTCGCGACTAAAAGTGACGATTTCTATCTATGAAATAAAAACGAGCTGAAAAGCTAAAATATTTGCAGAAAATATTTGAAGAAAATTGGATATTCTCTAACTGTTATAAAACACGGGGAATATTTTTATAAAATATTTTTTTCGAGTCTATCGTTCAAATTGACTTCGTTCCGTGAATAATTTATTCTCTTAATGTTTCATAAAAGTGTGATTGTTGATCAGACTCCAGGCTCATCAAATTCATATGCTATTTCTAAAAGGAATGAAACATCACCAAAGCATAGAGGTGACGCTGCCTGTGGCCTACTTTCTATCGTCAAGTATCGACTCAAAATTTCGAAATAAAAAAAAAATTTCTCACCATATTAACAGTCAGTGCAGCAAACTTAACCAGAAATATGAACACTAACTAACCATCTACTCGGCTAAAGTCATCTATTAAGTCTAGAAAAAATTTCAATTTTTTCTTGGGACTCACTAATATTATTCCTATAGTCGAAGTAGTTGTCCACATTCATGGTGATCGATTGGTGTATTCTTATATAGAAACAGAATTATAATTCGATGTTAATTAGCATTAGAATCAATTACCTTTCATTATTCAACCATAAATTAACCATGCAACCATGCAAAAAGAATGACGAAATAATAGACGTTATAATTTAAGAATTCCCTAATTTAATAAAATATAAACTCACGGACGATCAAATGTATGTTTCGATCGGATGTGCGCAGTAAGAGCCTGAAAATATTTCTGATTTACAAATTTTAAATTAAGAAAGTTGTAATTTTTATGTCGCAGAGAGGTTTTTATTTTTTTAAAAGTAAATACATCAGTTATTTATAAAAAAAATTTAAACAAAAACCTGCAACTTTAGAAAGTGCCAAAAAAATTTTTGTTAGCAACTGGCACTTCGCTTGCTAAAGGAAGTTAAGTGATAATTATTTTTATAGAAAATTGGAAAAAATGCATCAAAAAATTGGAAAAAGATTCGTATTACCGTCAAGTTTTGCTAAATGCTTTTTTCTTCAGTTTTTAAGGGATCAGTATGAAAAATCAGTGGTGCTGAATATTAATCATTTATATTTTTACCTGCAAGAGACCATCTAGCACAAGAGTTTCATCCTAATCAGTGATTCACATGGAATGATGTCATTCTCAGCTTCTGGTCTATATGAGTTCAGAATGAGCGAGGTTTTGAGTGGCAGTTGGAGGTATGAGAAAACAGTTTTGCAAAGAGTTATCCAAGCTCCCCTCACTCAATGGACCTCGAGTTTATAGATGATCTTAGGAATAAATTGGTGAAGCAATCAATCAAAGTTTTTACAAAAAAACTTTATCTGCCTTTGTCTACAGTTCATTTGAAAAAACGAAAAAGAGTATAAAACCTTTGAACATTTAAATCCTGGATGGTCGCAACCAGAATAATTACAGTAAAATTTACGATTCGTATGTACCATGATAAAATGCCGTTTTAAGCCACCCGATCGCCCAAAACTCGATCCACATATCTCGCAAATGTGCCGTCGTTCTTTTCTAAATTTGAAATCGTGAAAATTTCTGTCAGTTATTCAGTTATCCAACTATTTCTGAAGCTAAAAGCTGGAAGGAAGATTTCATTGATTTACAACATTCTTATTATCCATAGCGATTAATATTTATTACTATTATAACTAATAATTTATAAAAATAGTTGTATTTATATTATTCTTCTTTTTATTCTAACAGCTCTCACCACCACTGGTTAGGCTGGCTCCAACGGCTACAAGGGTACGCTCCCAAGCGGCGCGGTCTGATGCCATCGTCGACAGTAATGGAAGCCATTCCTTTTTTCATCGTCTAAGTCCATATATTGCTGGTCCACCTATACGTTCAAAATCTTTTCTCACCGTATCAGTCCAGGTCTTGGCCCATCTCGCTTTTAACGCCAACGGTTTAGCAAATAACGAAATATGCGTCAACTCCTGTGGTGAACGACGGAGAATGTGTCCTAACCAGCGAAGGCGGCGCTCTATGATAACATTATTTATGCAAGTGGTATTAGTGGTATTTGAAGGTGGATGCGATGTAATGAGATTTTATCCACTCGGCCTTAATATGTACCTTAGATAAGAGTGGTCAAAGGCAGATAACTTCTTAATATCCTCCACTTTCATT
>UYYG01001223.1:39745-140721 GCA_900625125.1 Dracunculus medinensis
CTGTCCATTTGGTATTAGAGTGGACCCAAGGTATATTTGAAATCAGGCACTTCCTCAACCGGCAATGAATTTACAAAAAGAGGTATTTTATCAGCTTCTTGCACATAAGACGAAAAGACTTTCGTTTTATTTACATTGATCCTGAGTCCGATTCTTGCTGCAGTTTCTGACACGTTATTTAGTATTACTTGCATTTCCTTATAACTGTCAGCAAAAAGGACTACATCATCAGCGTAATTCAAGATCTATGATACAATGCTCTGGACTAATTCGGACACCTCTTGAATGCCGAAGCAATGTCCATTATCCAGTCTATCGCATAGTTGAATATTGTAGGGGAAAGGACGCAGCCCTGACGGACACCTGTTCTTATTTCATCTTACTTTTAAAAATAAAAAATATGAAAAAATAAATCATAGTTCATAATTAGATCGTAGTTCAAATTTAAAATTATAATAATTAAGAACAGGAGTGATAAAAGCAATGCGGTCAATTAGTTAATAATGATAAATTAATTTCCCGGATTTTTTTCTGAATTGTTAATCACCATCACATTGTTAATCACTTTCACAAATTCATCCCAGAATAGAATAAAGTAACTTTTGTGTCACAATTCCGGATTTAATATGAATCTGACCGAAGCATTTTTCATACTCCATCGAAATATTAGTTATTCACAAATTCTTAAAAAGATCTAATAATATAGTAAACATAAAACTGTAGGAAAGAAAATACAGTTCAAGAATGTTCCACTTCGATAAAAAAAAATTCTCCTTTTACCAGGCGTATCCAAATAACGTTATTGAAGTGCTCCACTTAATTTTTTTTTGGCATAGATTTGTTGATTCCAGCAGATAAGATAATTTTGATATAATTTGTGTGCTTAAAATTGTTATGTGCTTAAAATTTTTTCTGGTTGATATTTCTTGTAAATTTATTTATTGATTTTCAAAAATTACAATCAAAGTGGAAAAGTGCCTTTTCATCTTACTTTTACTTTTTACTTATTTTTATAAAATGCATTACATATATATAAATTACGGTAGATTAAAATAAATAAATAAATAAACTATATAAATTTCGAATTAATCACTCATTATATAAAATTTGTCTCATAAGACTCATTAAGCAAGTACTTAGCTAGAAAAAGATGCTTATTTACTTTATAAAAACAAGTACTATACGCATTGCTTAGACCAATATTTCTTTACTGACACTTTTGAAAAATTCTAGTGATGGTGAAGACCTGCTTATATTTGAAATGGCTTTCTGATAAAATTGCCTCATGCCAGCAGCCGGTTAAGCAAGTCTAACTAGAAATGATCAGTGCTAGCCATTTACTTATATTCCAAGCAAAAAATAATTTAAATAAAAAACAAATCTAAATTCATATAAACTCATTGGACAATGTAGAGAATAAATTAAATTCGCAAAAGAATGAAGATTGAAAAGAAACAGAAATTTTGAATATTATGCGGTATCAAATCAAATGAAAATGAGTCTTAAAATGCAAAATTTTCAGCCGCTTTCTCTCATTTGAGTCAGAAGCTCTTTATTTCCTTCATTGAGAATTTTTTAGCATTTAGAAATTTAATCGAACGAGTTTGAAATTCGTCATCAACTACTAATTATCAACAATTTTTTTGCTTAATCTCATTCAACTAACTTCTATTTATGTCTATTTCAAATTCCTACCAGTTTATTGGTTTATTTTTCTGTTTTTCTCTTTTAGTATCGTTTAATTAGTAATAAGAGATGAAAATTTATGGCAACAAATTACGACATAGTGATGTTTATGAAATTTCAAGGTAAAGTTTTTTTCTTTTTAAAACTTAATAATTAATTGGTGAATACTTGGTTGCTACAATCGTTTCGAGGTTTATTTCACTATTCCACTAGTTCAAATGAAAAATACATCAATTCTTTAATATGTTTATATAGAGAGAGGCAAGGGGAATATTGCTGCTCGTAGAGGTAAAATTATCAATAAAAAATCCGAATTCTGCTGGTCCACTTGCATTTCTACCATGTGGCTTCTTGGTAAAAAATTTCTCATTGTAAAAATAGTCAGCACCAGAAGTGATGGGCGCTTAATTGATTTTTTTTTCACCAAAAAGAAAATGGCGAATATCTATCTTTTTATCTCCTGAGATATCGCCTGAGATATGTGTTTCAGTAAAAAAAAAACATCGTAAATGCCAAATTTAGCGACTTATCAAATTAATTGGAAATCAAATCAGTATCCATGTCTTTCATTTTTTTTAAAAATTTTCCCATTATCTACGAATTTTTTTTTGAGATAATTTATTAAGATAAATTCGATAAATTGACTTAATAAATTTGACTCTTATAAGGGTATGTTTTTTATCTTTCGTTAGAATATTAAAAAATTATGAATTAAATAAAGCTATTTGTTATATATATATTTGTTATATATATACTTATATATTTTTTTAAAGAGTCTTCATCCTTAATGGTTAAACTCGCTCCGCTGCTTGTCGCATTGGGCAAATATGCCAGAAAGTCCCTTGGCGACGCAAATACGTTGAGTCGCATTCGGTTTTTTGAACAGGTTTATCATGCGGGGAATAGAACCTTAGTATCGTCGCTCCGAATTGAGCGACAACCCACTAAGCCATCTTACCCTCAAATTAAATAAAGCTGTCATTATTACTAATAAAATTAAAAATTTTTATCTCTTGAAATTTCATGAGTATCATTGAAAAAGAAAGAAAAAAGTTATGGAATGACATTTATTTACTAAAAAAATTTTTGCCTAGCCTTTGAAAAAAAGTGCTTACAGCGAATTATTGAAGATTCTATACTTCTGTTTCCGATTGAAAAAAGATTTTTAACGAATAGATTTAACATTTAAATTAATAGTCATTAAAGCCAGCCAAATCGGAAATGAGTGCTTTTAAAAGAATTATTTCTGCTGAGATTTTTATAGCTTTTTATTTCTCGTCATTTTATTGTTTAGTAAGCCTTTTTAGCTGTTCACAATTTAATGTGACATTTGATTTTCATGCATCGTCTCATTTGCATTAAATTAATTTTTCCATTTCTGCTTGGCTGATTGATATTTCTCTGAATAATTCTGAATAAAGTAAGAAAACTCGTCAAAAAAGGATTCTCATTTTTAAATGCAGTAAAATACTTTCTGAGGAATTCGGTTTGATATATCGTCCTCTAATAAGAACAAAATACTGCAATAATTAACTAATAGAGTTAGTGAGTCTGATCATCAGAAAAAAGGGTATTGTTTTTTTTTCGTCGCTTTACGAGGGAATTATTGCGTAAGATTCTCCAGTATTTGCTCAGCGAGGACATGAAATGCTTTTTGGAAAGAATTAATTTCTGTAAAACGTAAAAATGCAACTCTAAACTATTCCCCCAAATAACTAAACTGAAATAAGCCAATCTTGTTTCAGTTACTTTAAAATCCTCCATTTATCAAGAGAATTTTAATAAGCTTCATTTATTTTAGTAATTTTTATTGCAAATGCATAAAATTCTAAATGATAGATTCTCAATCGCATCCTTTTCTAGGTTTATTCTGCATTCCTTGCTTTCACATTGCCTTCAAATATAGTTCTACAATTTAAAAAGCTCTAATTCAAGCAGATGTTCAACTATTTTATGCCAGCAGTAGTTCTATCTATAGTTTGCAATCATATGGTGAGATTGTGCGCATTTGATTTATTTATTTTGAGATAAAACTTAAATTACTTAACTTACTCTAAAATATTTATTCCACCGCCACCAAATCTAAATGAAACGAAGAACAGTCTATTTCGCAATATACGTAATATTTTGAAGTTCAGATGTTTGTTCTGATGTTTTGGAAATAAATCGGGTTATTTAGAATCCGAAAAGCCTCTAAATTGACTAGTTGACTCCCTATAAGTTGTACCAAAAACAATTAAAAAATCGAATATTTGGTAACTAAATTTGCTTTAAATATTCGAACCCTTGCAACTTTGCAATAAGAAAGATAATATGAAATTAAAAGTACGAATAAAGATCATTAAGATGTTACAAAAAATATAAAATTGAGCTTTTTCCTACTCCATCCTCATTCTCATCATCCCTAAAGCTATAAATCGCCCCTCTTGAGCTACTCATCGCGCACTTGGAGAGTTTATTTCTAAAATAAATAATAAACAATGCATGCAGATGAGAGCAAATATTATTATATTCGGTACATATAAATTTGGTTTTTCATACTGTTTTACGACTATACTTCTGACAACTTTTCTTCTGATTATCGCATAGTCACTGATAGTACCCGAAATTTTTTATTTTTCTAGCAGGTTTTTCAACTGAGGTCGATTCTACTCCAAAGGTTAAAGTTTGAAAATGATTCTCGACTTCGAAAAGCCGATTAGAGATCGATAGTAGATCAGTGGACAAATCATATTGTCGCATTTTTTTTTTAAATTTTAGGTAAATCCTTGTTAATGAAAAAATAATACAGATTCACATAAGTCTTTTACGTTTGGAATCATTTTTGCCTTCGCCGAGTGGAGTATATGCATTGTTCATCAATTTTAGATTCAGAGTGGACTTCTAAAATGAGTTTTAAATGCGATTAAATAACTTCACCACAAAGTTACTTGGGAAGAGAGATGCAGGTCCCCAGCAGCCACTCGGATTTTTGGCATAAAGGCAGTTTACTCCTGCCAAAGACAAAAAAATTAAATTTAAAGAAAATAATAAAATAACAATGAAATTTAAAAAAAAAATAAAAAATTCAGATATTTTTGATACGTCGTCTGCGTCTCCCGATGCGCATGATACACCCAGCTCGGTGGTACATGCGATAAGTGCATAAAATCCGGGCTTAAAGGTCCCAATGGTCCTTAAAGGTCGCGATCCCAAAGCTGATAAATAAAATGTGCTAGCAAGCCAGGGCAATTGCTCGAAACCTATCAAGAGTGACAGCTCTCTCACGCCGGGCGAGTTATTAGCTGTATCAACGTGGAACGCTTAATCAGAATGCTTATGGACTTTGCAAGCGATCACTATCCACACCATTTCTAAATATCGCTTATCGCTTGCTTGTCGGAGGTCCGTCTTCCTCATTTCGTGCCTCGAGTAATTATTAATCCTGACTCGGAGCAGAGGTACTGGCTATATCACTGTGGTGCTTCGGATAAATCGGGACGAAATGGCGTAACTATTGTCATATCTGACAAGGCCCATTCCGCTTTGATTGAGTGGAAACCGGTAAACGACCGTATGGCCTATGCCCGTTTTAAGGGTAAGTTCTGCAATATCTCGGTCATCAGTGTCTATGCTCCAATGCTGTCGGCAGATGACCGTGATAAAGACAAGTTCTATGCGCAATTTCAATTGCTAACAAAATCTCTATGATACTGTCATAGTCGGGGGAGACTAGAATGCATGCGTGGGTCATAATGTTGCTGCGATGACCTCTAAAATTGGCAAATATAGCATCGGAGACCGGTGCGCCAATGGGAAATGTCGTTATGCCGAAGAGTATGAATTTTTTATTTCTAATATTTGCTTCCGGCATCGTAGAAAACATTTAGTCACGTAGAATTTCCTGGATAACCGACACTTCAACCAGACTGCTTACATCTTAATCACTCGCTTTTGGAAGAGTTCCGTACTAGAAAGTCTATAGCGTTCCTATAGCGGAACGAGCAATCTTCATGGCTCTGATTATGTTATGGTTCGAGCCAAGATCCGCATAAAATTAACAACTCGTAAAAAACCGCATCTCCCAAGATCCTTCAACTATTTCAAACTATCTAAAGAATTCGGGAATAGTAAGCGCATATCAAACCGAATTATTGAAGCATCTCAATGGTACAAATATCAAACTTTTCTGGAACGGCAAATGAACACTGGTCCAAACTAAAGGAATGTCTCCGAAAGTCAGCCACTTCTACGCTAGAGCATACTAGTAGGACGTTTGCTAGTTGGGTATCTGAAGCAACTGTCCGACTGTCTAAAAAAGCTGCCAAAGCACAAATATCAAGTGATCTTGACTACTGGATGTTTCGAAGATTTCCAACGAAAGCAGCACGGCGGGACAGAAATTATTATTGGAGTGACATGGCCTCAAGAATGGAGGCGATGGCTCGATTAAGCGATAATAGAAAATTATTTCTTCATAAAACAGCTATAATTCGGGGAACAACCAGTGAAATGGTAAGGTATAGCAATGGCGTGCCAGTCAAGAATATTAAGGACCGCCTCATATGATGGAAAGAATTCTTTTAGGCCGAATTTAACCATGAAGCACCTTCTGTTATCCCTGATATGACTGATACGTTCGCTGAACCATATACTTGCAACTGCGAGCCCTCGACAGAAGAAGAAATATCCATAAGCTTAAGGCCAATAAGGCTCCAGGAGAAGATGGTCTTCGGGCTAACGTTTTCAAAACCCTATTGTCCATCGTCCTTTATAACGCGCCTTCAATAAATGAACTCTATGGTGTAGGAAAAAGAAATATTACCAGATGATTGGAGCAAAGCAATTCTCAACTCTCAACTCGCAATTGTGAAGAAAGATGATAGGACATACTTCGACAATTATCGAGGAATCAGCCTACTAGACGTTTCAGCTGAAATTTTTGCTTCCCTTTAACCCAACAGGCTTATGTGAGTACGAGACAGCAGGATGAGCCCTAATCAAGCTGGATTCAAACCGCGGTTGTGCTGACCAGATATTCACGCTAAGGATGGTGTTGGAACATCGCATCAGATATTTGCAACCCACTGTCACGTGTTTCACCGACTTTGCGGCTGCCTTTGATTCAATTAATAGAAAGGCGCTTTGGAGAGTGATGGAACGCGACGGCGTCCCATTCCAGAGAAAATCATTCGACTCATAAAGGCATTTTATGAGCGTACGTCAGCAAGTGGGAGCTATGTATATGAGAGTCCTTCCAAATAAGAATTGATCCGTCAAAGCTGCTCCTTTCCCTTACAGTATTCAACTATATGATAGAATGGATAATGGACATCACTTGTCGGCACTCAAGGGGTATCAAAATCAGTCCAGAGCATCGTATCACAGAACTTAGATACGAGGATGATGTAGTCCTTTTTGCTGACAGTTATGACAAAATGCAAGTAACGCTAAATAACGTGTCAGCAAATACAGTGAGAATCGGTCTCAGGGTCAATATAAATAAAACGAAAGTGTTTTCGTCTTATGTAGAAGCTGATAAAATGTAAATTTTTATTTTTTATAAATTCTTTTATAAATTCATAGCCGGTTGAGGAAGTGCCCAATTTTAAATACCTTGGGTCCACTCTAATACCAAATAGCCAGGCAAAAAACGATATTACAACCCGCATCACGGCAGCTAGAAATGCGTTCTTCCGGTTGACGAAATCCTTTAAGGAGCCGTCATGAAATTACCATTAAAACAAAAGTCCGCATCTATATAGCCGTGATTCGTTCGATCTTGCTATATGGTTTTGAGACATGGTCAATGAGAGTGAAGGATATTAAGAAGCTTCTGCCTTTGACCACTCTTGTCTAAAGTACATTTTACGGGTGCGTGGAGGGAATAAAATATCATATGGTTACATCCATCTTCGTTCAAATACCACTTACATAAATAATGTTATCACAGAGCGTCGCTTTCGATGGTTAGGGCATATCCTCCACAGAATCGAACATGAGTTGTCGCATATTTCGTTGCTTGCTAAACCGTGTGATGGATGGCTTCAAAAGCGAGATAGACCAATCAAGACATGGGCTGGACTGATATGGTAAGGAAAGATTTTGACGTATAGATGCACGAGCAATGGATTTAGACGATGGAAAAAAGAGTGGCTTCTATTGCTGTCGGCGATGGCATCAGACCGCTCCGTTTGAGCAAGTAATAGTGAGAGCTGTTAGAAGAAGAAGAAATAACTTCGCTTTCTAAGAAATAAGGAGATTAGAATTTTCTTGCAACTTGTCATAAGCCGGTGAAAAGTTGACATTGTACTGAAGATATAAGTTATTGTATAATATGCAACCATTTTAGTGCACATAGATTTTTCCTTGCAAGAAGTATTATAGTTGCAAGAAGTATTAAATTAAAGGAGAATTTGCAATCTAAAATTTCATTCGAAAAAATGCACTCATTAAATTTTGGAATTGCATATTCGTCAAAAGTACTCAGTGATATTTTTAGCTTTCCTCGCTTCCTATCTAGAAGTTTAATTGTATCAGAACGTGGAGATCTTGGAATAGTATTGAGTAATTTTAAACTGAATAGCAATGTACAAGACCATTCTTAAAGCCATCTCATCTGCTATATTGTTTTAATATATCACTATAATTTATGCTATTTTTGCAGTTTTATTCAAAAAATATTTCTCTGATAATTGCCAAATACATGTTTATATACAAAAAAACCAGCGGACGATCATTGAAAAATTTCTTTTGTACATATAAAAATTATCTCATTTAAAAATTTTCTCGAAAATCTCGTCTCGTAAATTTTCAAAAAAATACATTTTTTTGAAGAGCTGTTTTTATTTAGCTCGCTCTATTATCGAGCCAGGCGAATTTTTCCAGGAACTCACTTGATGATAACATATGGACACCACCAGAAAAAACAGTTTTGCTTATGTATTCCAAAATGAGAGCAATCAACTCAACCATTTTGCCTTTTTTCATTGATCCTTTGGTATTTTAAGAATTCATAAATTGCTACCTATCTCTTCAAAATTGAAATGCTTAGAATCAAGAGAAAGAGGAAACGAGCGTGTTAATAAAAATTTCATTAATTCCAATTTTACAGAATTCTGGTTTTAAAGGATAAACAAATAAAAATGAAATTGTTCTATTGAATAGCTTGTTTTTCTAAAAATTTAGGTTCTACGGAATAAAAAATTAAATCTTAAAAACTTTCTTTGCATAAGGGCTCAATAAATTAAAAAAAGGATTTTCTCCATGAATTGGAATAGAATATTCAATTCAGCAAGTCCATTAAAAAAATTTAAGTTGAAAAGCTTTTAAAATATTTGGATATAACAGACGATTAAGTATTCATCGTTTCAAAGGTCAGGATAATCGCGTGGATCAAGATTTATCGTCTTGAGAAACAAGAGTTAGGATTTTGCTATGGACAAGAGTAAAACTCATTAAAGAATGCAGATGATGCGACTTACCTATGCTATTTTTATCTCCTGGCAAAATTTCCAACAGCAAACTAATAGCCAACATACTAGTAGCCCAGCAAGGAGTATTGAACGATAATCGCTTGTTTAATTATTTCTTGAATGCATTTGCCACATTTGATGATTTCAGCTATTTAACGAATATTTTCAGTCTATTTCAAAATGATATTTTCAATGCTTCTCTTAAATTTTAAATTTGTGAAAATTATTTCTGCAATATCCAATTTAATGAAATTATTATGGCTTAGTAAAAACTCAGAATATTTCGAATGCCTTTACTAACCATAAAATGATAACATTTCAAACAATGGAAATTATGTAATTTTCTTACAATTTAATTCAACACAATTCAACTTGCTCAACTTTCATTTGCAAATTTCAAGTTCATAATTTATAAAAAAATTCCACAAATCGATTTATTTTAAAATTTTATTGAATTGGAAAGAATTTCAAAAAATTAAGTGAAAAATAAAATCACCATAGTAATTTGAACAACAAAAGAAAAGTTTATTTTAAAATAAAATTTTTGCTTTGAGAAATCCATTCATCCATGCAAATAATGCTTTCTTGGACGCTTTCTAATTCAAATAATGAATTGATAATTTCAGATTCACAAATTTGGTAAGGAAAAAATTTGATAGAATAAATTTGATAGAATAAACTATTATCGTATAATTCAAAAAAATTCTTCAATGAAAGAAAACTACCATTTTTGCAATACATTCTGCTCGAAAAAAATTGATTCTTGTTATTATTCAAATTTGGTCGCATTAGTTGAATTTTTTTGATACATTGGCCAGGCAAAATTTTTTTACGAAGATGTGAAATTTTATTATTCATTAAATCATTTCCACTGACTTCGTGTTTGCTTCGTTTTTATTTTTTTTTCTTTGCTTCATGGTGCAAGTGAACAAGGATTATGGTCGATGGCAGTACGAATTAATAACTTGCAAGGGACTGTCCACCACATGAATGATTCCATTTTTAGCAATTACGTCACCGTCCTGTTAAAAAATTGTTTTAATTGATTGATTACTTTAAGGTTGCTGAAAAGTTGACTTTAAAATGGAAAAAGTAGCATTTCGATTAAAGATCAGTCCTCAGAATAAAAATCTTGCGATAATTTCTATAAAAAAAATTATACGATGAAAAAGAGCAATTCAATTAAGATCAGAGCTGTTCATTGAAAAATTGGCCTAAATTGAATTTTGTAATAAAATTGTAATAAATTTTAATGGTGAGGTTTTCCACTGGTTCTTAATTTAAACTAACCTAAAAATGTGAAGAGGGAAAGTAAGAGCTATAAAAAATAGAGACAAAATTCCAAAAATAAATATAGTAGAAAGAACCATAGAAAGAACCACTTGTGCTTCTTCCCAAAGCTTGGCTTCTTTAAAAGGGAAGCTAGCCAAATCAAAAATGATGTGGACTGATAGAAGAAATTTAAATTAAAAACTGGAAATTGTTTGAGACTGTTATTTTAGCAGTGTAGATATTACGAATTCAACAAATTTTAAATCACCTGTATAATGCTATTGCCAATAGCAGTGTTACCATTGATTTCCCTAACATTATAATAGCAATCATCAATATTTTTTACAATTTTCGATACTGTACTGCCATTCGCCATAGAATTTAGATTTTTCGAGCAAATAAAATCTTTAGATGAAAAGTAATTAAGAAAAAACTCTTAAAAATGTCCATAAATTTAGCGAAAAAAAGAGAAAATTTTTTTTTCATACTTTTAAAAGTAATTTTGAAAATTTTGAAAATTTAAATAACTTTCGCAAAGGAAATATTTTCATTCATTTTTTTCAAAAAAAATTATCTTATCCGTCAAAAAAAACGAGATTTCGAATTGAATAAGAAAACCTTTTAAAATATGGCTTCGAACAAATTCATGAGCAAAAGTGTTATTTCCTGTCAATACTTTCACAAGATTAGCTGATAAAGCATCATTTGACGGAAGTAAAATCATATAAATTTTTTGTTCATCAGCCAATAATTCAGTTAAAGAGCTATTTTTTAGAAGATTTGAAAATGTAGAAAATTCTTTACGATCATTTATAATTTCCAGTAAATTTTTCGTAACAATTGGTAATGGCTGCAATCACTGTTTCATTCTACTCAATGTAAATCAAATTCTGGTTCTAGACTGGCTCTATTAGCTGTAGCAAAAAATTTTTGGCAGAAAGTCAATTGGAGATAATTGTATAGATGAAAGGTAATTCCGTTTGTCAGCAGGGCATTCACTCACTCTCGAGACGGTAACCTGAACGGCAGACACTCGGCTATCTTACCTCTCTAATTCGGTAAAAAAAACGTGAAAAAAAACTACCTCCGAAATGAAATATATTATAGTCTCACATAATTGAATTGGAGTTTTCGTTATATGTGCACATCCAAAAATTGAATTAGTTCCCGCAATAACTGAAGGTATCTGAAGTCAGCGATATTTGCAAAATTAAATCAAGAATGTTTCGATTGGCCCTTTCAAATTTTAAATTTGCCATCCTATATAGTGATCAGAAACCAATTGACCCATTTTGAAAAATTTCAACACTGAAGAAATGAAGAAATTGATAATGGTTTTCACTAGAAAATGATAAAGGTATTAACCTTGGAATTATAACTCGTTGTGATTGAACCATTAGTGATTTTTCGACCATCTAATACGATATGATTCAAGATAAAATCAGTTTCACTTGAAAAGTTCTGCAATATCAGCTTCAGGAAATATTTTAAAGGAACTTTAAAAATCAAACTTGAAAACAAAAAAATATAAAAACATAAACAACCATAAATAAAAATTTTTGTTAAAACCACAATAATGCCATTAATAATTACGATAACAATTTATAATAATGATAATGTAATAATAATAATACTAATAATTGTATGGTTCGACACCTCCTAACTTTTTAAAGAATTTTTTAAAATCTCTTCTATAATTACGTACACAATTGGCAAGGCCATATATTATATATATATAAATTGTTGGTTTATTCTTATATAGTTTAATTTATAGCAAAATTTATTGTTGCCATTCATGGCGACTATTCTGTAGTGGTTTAAGAAAGCTGTACTGCATCGTTTGTCAATTTTTAAATTTTTTTAAATTTCAATTTTTAAATTCTAATCTTCGAATTAAAATAGCGCTATATAATAATAATAATAATAATAATAATAATAATAATAATAATAATAATAATAATAATAATAATAAACTTAATAATACTTAATTTTCATTTCAGACGCTGAAATTATTATTTTTTTAATGCTATTCCTTTACAAAATCAAATTTTTTATCTCTTCTATAATTACGAAAAATTTGAATATTTTTTGGAAAAATACTAATTAAATATTTATGATTGGTTTTATCTACAATGAAATATTTAAAAGCAAAATAAAAGAAGGAAAGGGATAATTTACACTTCAGAAAGTTTTTAAATCCAAAATTTTTGTGAAATTCGTTGTGATTATGATTACATTGTAAAATTACTAAAATAAATTACTTTCAAAATCTAACTTTATACGGAGGAATGAATATGGCATATGGTTTGCTATTGTTTTTGATATTCCGTTCTATCAGATCCAAAAAATTTTCGTCTGAAGGGATCATTTTTTCTCGCCAATCCATAACTACAAAAAAATTTTTATTAATCTTGGCTTATGAAAAGTGACCGAAAAACATCTGCAATTTTGTAAAATTATTATTATTTGTTCATATTATAGAGGTATGGGAAAAATTGGGCTTCTTCTGGTGCACTAATCTTCTGTTAAAGTTACTGTGGTATTTTCGAAACCATTGCTTTATCATATTTAATCTTAATAAAAATAGAATTATTAATATCATGTTGTGATAATTCCGTTAATGTTCATTAGAGAATAATATTAAAAGGCGTTAAAGCGTTACATTCTTTGGATAAAATGATATCATCAATAGTGTGGATAATTCCGTTCGATGCAATCCGATTTGATCCAAACAAGCGCGCATTGCCAACTCTTTTGAAAACAGTACCATTTATAACCTAAATCGAAGAAAACACAGCTTAAAATTCTCAGCTAATCTGATGGATATGGAATGGATTTTGTGACTATTTTTGACTTATAAAATATTTTAACCTTTGTTGATATGTTGTGAGTAATTCCGTTAATCGCTTTCAGCCATTTGCGTGAATTTGATAAGCAAATAATGCTTTCATAAATATGATTTTTGATTACATCTGCAAAGTACGTTTTCATCAACAATTAATTAATTTTAAATCAAGTAAGAAATAGCTTGACACTCGCCATTCCAATCAAAATATCTATGCTAATTGTAAGAACAGTTAGAAATTTTTCTAGAATAACTTGGCGATAGATCACCACCATTACCCTGATTTTTTAATAAAAATTTATTCTGCGGGAATCAAACCTCTGATTCTCGATGTAGATCAAAGAAAATCAAGCATTTGACTGTCCCTTTCAATTAATTATATAATTAGTAAAGCGATTATCCAAGAAATAACCTTTTGCGCATCCTCTTCTCATTTTGCTTTGTAACGATGGTGATAATGAGGAGAAAATCGAGTTTGTGAAAGCAAAAACAGTCACAGCATCTGTCGAATTGAGCAGTTTTATGGATTGTTTATCAAGTACTAAAGAACTATTCTTTTTAAGGTAATGAAGCACTACTAATATGTTGTTCGATCTAAAAATAGCCAAATGAAAATTACATTCAACAAACGAAGAAAATTGCTCGTCTGCTGATAATAATTCCAAGACAGTTTGTGCTGATGTTGTTAATGGCCATCGAAGCTGATAGATTATTCCGTTGTTCGCTATAATTTCTTTTTCGATTTCCACACAATTTAGAGTTGGCAGCTTAAAAGCTAAGATTAACTGGAATAACAATAAAATTAAACAGGATAAGGGGACCAATAGGTGCTGAATATGCTTATGAGACATAAGAGTACGAATTGAGGATAAGAGAATTAAGGGAATATAATGAGAAAAGGAAGCAACACAACGCAATAATTAGAAAATAATCCATAACCACCGCATTCACGTCAGCATGTTCCTCAACGAATATTGAGTGATTGTTGAGTAAACGTAATAACTGAGAATCCAATAAATCATGTGCGTGGATTTCATCATCAATCATATAATCACTGAGGCTCAGTATATTTTTTTCAGTCTAAATTGATATTTTAAATATTTCGCTTCACGAATATTATTTTAAGTTCATATCAACTAAAAATGGAAAAAAAACCGAGCAATATCCCGAACGCGGTACAAGTAATGTGGTTTTTTTTAGTCGTTCTAACCCAATTTCACTTCTATTTAAACATGAATTTTCTTTTATAAGCCATTCCGCAATACTTGGAACATTTTCTTCTGAAAAATATTTGGTATTCTTTAAAATTAATTGCTGAGGTCGTAATGGCCGAGGGCTATATTATTTTCACTGAGGCTAAGCATCATATATTCAATTTCTGTTGAAGAGATTAAGCCTGACATCAGAAAAGGTCCTGGGGATCCAGACTTTTATTATTTTCAGATTATATCTCTTTAGTGAAAAGATTTCAATACCACTCAACCACTGAACCAAATTAGAATCTGTGAGTGCTGCTAGAAAAAAAAAAAAAAATTAGTCTTCCAACAAAATTTTTTAAAACTATTCTTTGTAAACAAAATTTTATAGAATCGAACCGCTGGAGCATCCTTCCTTAATATCATTCGTTTTATAGCCTTTACAACATTGAACAGTACGAATAATGGTGAAATTTCCATTTGTGACGATGCAACGATTAGCATTTTTATAAATTTTGCAGCCTGGTGTAGGTCGGTTTTTACTAATTAATTGTTTAATTTCATGGACACATACATGTTCACTGAAACAATTTTTTTTGACAATTACTTTATTAATTACTTTATCTTAGATTATCATATCAGGTGGACTGATTATATTCCATCTGATAATAATTTGTGGACTAAGCGTTATGGGTTCGATTTCTGCTAAAAGTATAAGAAAAACGTTATAGAAAAACCAGTTCCTTTGATCTAAATCACTAATTATTCACAGTAACATGATAGATTAATTAACCCTAATATGAATGCCTGGTCGTGCTCTACACGATTTTTTTCGGTAGTATATTTTCGATTTTCAGTTTGACCATGCAAAAATTCCATCATCTGATCAAAGATCGCTTCGGCCTGTATGTATATAATTTTCAATCATTTATGAATTTTTTCAGCTTTTGATGATTTTCTTAACTATTTCAATTAAAGGTGAAATTTGTAGAAATTTTGAAAATAATTTTGCAAATGAGAGAATCTTTATCTGAAATTTTCAAAATTATATTAATTATTTCACAAAACTAACGTCAAAAGTCGGATCATAATCATTTTCGGATTGTATATGCGCCATGCGATTGGCCACATTTTCATTCGAATCAGGTTTACGAAGCCCAGAAAATGAGTGCTGAATAATTCTAGAAACTTATAATTCCTAACATTTAATAATATTAATAATAATATTAATATAATAATAATTTTAATAAATTTCACAAAATATCTATTTTTGAATATCTATAATAAATTGAGGTTTAAAGCAGTATTCAAAGCCCAATCCCTTCCTCACTCAGGTTGTCAGATTAATATGTGCAGTAATATATACCCAAGAGATTCGAAGAAATATTCAATAAGGTTATCCGATGTTGCTCTCTCCATATATAAGTTTTGCAAATTCCAGATTTGCGATTTGTGAATTTCATTTTGATTTTGCACAATTATTTTGACAAATATAAAAATAAAACTTACGAAAATCGCCGTAGGATAATTGATAAGTGAATAATATGGACGATTTATATCATTACTCGATTCTGTATGAAAATCAAAAAGTGGATGAAGAGAATAGATTCCATTGTCGAAATTACCGAAATCTAGAAGGAAGGCGAAAAAAACGAAAGAGACTAAAATATTTAATCCTACCATCATCGCCGTAACTATGTAAAATAAACGCAAATTAGAGATCAACAAACCTTTTCATGGCCACAATTTCTCTTCTCGCATGGAACGCAAATCTATTTCGATTATTAATCATTTTCATTTCGGTTATTGATATGAAAGTTATCTATAATGGTCTCCCAAACTGTTAAATTTGCAAAAAATTTGTTTAAATTACAATTTCTTAAATATGGTATCTATGGACTTGCAACTTATTAACTCTAAGGTTTTTTCCTCTATTATTTCCGAAACATTGTAAATGATATTAGACACCACTGTTGATTTAATACTACTGTTATTATTATTATTATTATCATTTATTATTATTATTATTTTATTATTATTATTGTTATTATTATTATTGTTATTATTATTATTGTTATTATTATTATTGTTATTATTATTATTGTTATTATTATTGTTATTATTATTATTATTATTATCATTATTATTATTATTATCATTATTATTATTATCATTATTAATTTCACTTTCGTTGTATTTGTGCATAGCATAAACATACACATAGCAAATATCTAAAATATCTAAATCTTCCAATTTTTGATAAATTAGTTTGCAATAAAATGGTTAAATAAGTACGTAAAACTTGATTTTCATTAACGTACGATTGTCAATATTTAACTGAAAATTCATCTCTTATAATGTGGAATAATTAAATTACAAATTACAATGATTACAAAAAAATATGCTCATTCAAAGAAATTTTTTGAAAAAGGACAAATGTTTTTCCATTTGGTCCATCATTTTTTTAAATTTATAGTAAATGGAAATGTCGACGTTTAGCTTTGATAATATGTTTGAATAAGATTGCCAAAGTTTGGAATAAATTTCCTAGAGCGACTTGATGCAAAAAATCCTTTTAGATAATCTTTATTGTACATAACTTGTTATTTTTTCAGCACGATTAAAAAACCTTTCTCACCCCCAAGTGGGTCATCCTCGATCTCAGGTCCTCCACCAAAGGTCTGGAGGCTTGAAGGTTCTGCTCACTCTTCTTAGCAATGCGTCATGGGTAGATGCTACTTTGATGGCTTTTTAATTGTTTCAATTGAAAGTGAAGTTTGCAGGAATTTTGGCAATGAGAGAATCGCTATTTGAAATTTTTAAAATCATATTAATTATTTCACAAAACTAACGTCAAAAATCGGATCATTTTTGGATTATATATGCGCCATTAACTGTTTATTTTCCTGGACACAAACAAGAAACAATTATTTCACTGAAACAATTTTTTTTTTGATAATTGCTTTATTTATTTTTCAGATTATTATATTAGGTATATTGATTATATTCCATGTGAATGATGTTATGGATTAAGCGTTATGGGGGTGATTCCTGCTAGGAGTAAGCCAATAAATCTGGTGTTTTTATTCTACTATGCCTTAGTACTGCCTTTTAGTCCAGCTTTTCCAATCACTGATAGGATTTCTCAATGTTAGCCATCTCAGCTATCTGTTGGTGGTATTTCCTATAGGAGGCCTTGCTTTACTATGGTACTTCCTCCGCTTAGTCTTTGGTCTCCAATGTTTGCAGGTGTTTACCCTTTGGTGCCATTGTTGATATATTCTTGAATGCTTCGCATTTGTTCAAGACAGTAGCTTTGACTCACCAAGCTTCATCCTTCTTTTCGACTGATGAACAATAATTTAGTGTTGAGCGATTTGGGGTGGAAATTTCCATATGAGGAGATTCCGGATCGGTATATTGTAGTGTCCATGGTATATTTTTATGATATGACTTCGTTTTTCCCATTGAGCTGTTTAATCAAGATCTATCTTATTCTTTAGAAATAGTTACATACAGCCTTTTTCGCCTCTTAATCGTGTTCAAGTGGCTACGGGATAACGGAAGTGGGCGGAAAGATACTTCCAGCTAGCCTGTAAGTCCGCAATATGCCCCACTAAATAATAATATGTAATCATTGTTATTCTTCTAGCAGTCAGCTAGTTTTTTGGTTCTATTTCTGGTTCAACTGGCTATTTAGACGAGATTCTTTCGCCAGACAGTCACTTGCAGATAGAATTACACGTGGATTCCAAAAACTACTCAGATTTCACCTTCAATCACATCAAGGCCAACGAACTGCGCGACAACAAAGTAGCGCGTACAATTTCGTGATAATTGTTTTCAAATAGATCTATGAGGAAAATTTTAGAAGGATGATGTGTTGAATACTACATATGTGAAATAATTCGAACCTTTTAACAGATTTTTTAAATTTTAAGTTTTTAAAAAAGTTTTCAAGTAAAAAAATCCCGTTCATTCTTTATATTTATTATTTATGACAAAATTAAAAGCAAAGACAGAAAAAAAGTGGTGGCAAATCTTTCGTGGTACCACCGTATCGACGCCTGGTAGAAAAGATTAGTTTCAGCTCCCAGTTCTTCACTACGGCCTTACCTCCTTTCTACTGTTGGACAACACCTGGTATAAAGCATTTTTCTACTCGCTTAATGCCTGAGGTGACGGATAGGCCAAAAGCGACTTTTCATGATTCGTCCTTCATTTTCATAAGTAAAAGTTATTGCTTCAGCGCAAATTGAGTTATATTTGAAGATGAAGTAAATTTCTAAACGCTGAAAATCCGGACCACTGAATTTCGAACGAACAAGGATATTATTTATTTATTTGTAATAACTGGCTGCCACTCTTCTTGCTTTCACCGCAACCTATAGTTGTTTTCTGCTGTATTTTACATTTTTCGATATTGCTGTTGAGAACAGCTGGAAATGGAAAAGAAGCACCATCTCACCCGCTACCACAAACGCCAAACACGATAGAATCGTGGACAACGCGGAAGAGGTATTGTCATCAGAACACGCACGCTTCAGAGAGCAACTGCGTTTAGGCTTTAAAACTCCACCGCAACATCCAACGAATTCATAGTTAAGGGCATTTCGGCGAGCGTGCAACGACACTTCGGTAAGGGTGAGGGGTAAGGGTACTCGCTGGTTTGTGGCGAATGGGGTCGGGTGAGTGCATATTTTACATTTAACTGGGTGTCGTAGTTGTTATCAAAAGGATGGTAATAATTCAATGTTGGATTAAATTGTCTATTTTTTTATTTCACTTTTATTTTATATTAGTTTATTTTTTAAATATTTAGTAGAATGTCACAGCTAATATGTTATAATAATAATAAACAGTAATAATGATAACAACAATAGTTGCGGTGATAAAATAGTTGTAACAGCAAAAATAGCAATAAATCGTAATGACCGAGCATAATATGTTTTTATGATTATTATTGGTTAAAGTTTTTATCGATTTTTCGTTGTTTTTCACCGTTCTTGTTCCCCATATTTACTTTTGTTTTGGAAATTGATCTCTTTATTCATAAAATTATCAAAATCTCAAAAATAAATAAGATTTTATTTTAATGAGTCATTGCTATTTGCTAATGGAATTTTCTGATGAGAACAACTGAAGCAAATTGGGAAGAAAACAGTTTAGCGGCTTAAAAGAACATAAATCTCTATCTTCTTCCAGATCCCAGATTCTTCAATCTCTTATCAGTTGATGTTTTTCCTTTCCCTCTTTTTTTCCTTTATTTCGCCTTTAGATCCCTTTCATCATCATCTATATTTTATGTTTCCACCATTTTTTTATCATTTCGTTCGAACATATACATACTACTCATCTTTCGGTGCCGACTTCAGTTATTGTTATAACCTTTGTTGGGAATGAAGACATTGTAGAAGGTAATATTGTTGAACAGAAACGAAAAAATGGGGACTCAACTTGGCCATTGGCGTACATATTCACAATGTAATACAATATAATTTTTTTTACCAACACAATTTTGTAATTTTTATTTCTTCTGACATGCTTTTCACCTATTTAAAAGGATGCATAGTATAAAAAATCATTTCACCAAAAAGTAACATAAGCATGGTCAGTTATCAAGGTCAGTTACTAGACCAAAATCAACTGGGCATTTTCAAATATGAAAACCAATATAAAAAAATTGGCTCATATATTCATCTGCAAATGCGAGTGTGCACCTAAATATCTTCACATTCTTAAGCCTACATTGTTTCCACGTTCGTTTTTTTTCTCCATTTTATTTCGATAAAATTTTCCATTTCCCTTCATATATCCTTAGTATCCTCATTTTTGTTCTCATCTTTTTTTATATTGGCCATTCTTTGTATGAACAGATCTGAATATACAGTTTTTATAAAAGTATTAATATTAAATTAGAAACCTATTGTAAATTCAGAAAGAAAAAAATTTAAGAAGATAAAAAGGAATAGTTTTTTAATAGAAAAAGTAAACCGCATAGAAAATATGGTAAGCAAAAAAAATAGTTCATAAGATAAGATTTTGATAAGATGCATTAAAGGGCTTTATTAATTGATTTAAGGTCAAATATAGCGATATTTCAGATCAGATGAGGTACCATAATAGGGTCTGTTTAGGAATGACTAAAGAGCAAATTATTATTTCTTAAGAGATCACAGAAGAGGAAGGTTTAAGAAAAGGCAATGAGAAAATATAATTTGGTTTAGAGAGGTTCAGAGTCTTCTAGAGGTTATTAATGGGTTTGAGATTAAAGCAAAGCAGAGGTATCAAGGGAAGGCGACGAGTTTAAGTGGATTATGGCTGAATATAAATTACTTTGGTGGAAAAAAGATATAAATTTCTGAGAAAATTGTTCGAGAAGTCCGAAGGGACAACGAGGGTATTTATGAGTATTTTCGAATGGATTATTGCAAAAGCTAGGTGTTTGGCACGGATATTAATTTAAGCTTGGAGCCTTATTTTTTCTAACAAGTCGAATAAAATTACATGCATCTTTTTGGTGTTTATTTTGAGGAAATGAGTAAGAACGTGCTTTTCCATGATGAAACTTGGTTTCTCAACATTTTTGTCTTATAGGCTTCTTTTTTAGTGGTCTGTTTTTATGATTGAAGAATTCCTCAAATTAATGTTTTTAGTGCGTAGAATAGAACAAAAAAAGTATTAACTGTGAAAATGTATGATAAGAAAATGCTTGCAATTTTTGTTAATGAAAAAATCACAGATAGTGCCAGTGCTAGCTAGTATTTGCATTTTTTAATTAGACTTTGTTGTAAAATTTTTTTCCTCTTGCGGGCCTGAGACATATTGCTAAATGTATCTGTGGGCATTGAATTATTTGCCCTTGCTTTTGACCAATGTTCCTAATCCCATTAAATTTCTCAAAGTTTCAGCCTTAAAGTCTCAAAGTTCAAGTAATTTTAATCAGTGTTTCAATTTTTTATGAGTTCATTGTTCAGTTATTTCAGATGACGAAGGGAACGTCTTCGTTTGGCAAAAGGCATAACAAGACTCATACGTTATGTCGTCGATGTGGACGATCATCCTATCATATTCAAAAGCACCGATGTGCATCATGTGGTTATCCAGCAAAACGTAAACGTACCTTTCAATGGTCAGTTAAATCCATTCGACGTCGTACAACTGGCACTGGACGAATGAGACATTTGAAAGTCGTTCATCGTCGTTTCCGGCAAGTTTTTTGATTTTAAAGTAAAATTTTTAAAATACTCAGTGATTCATAGAAATTAATTAAGTTCTTCGCTTGTTAATTAGTTTTCTCTGGAAATCTCTAGAGGTTTCGGAAACTTGTTCCATTTATGGCATTTTTTTAATTAGAATTTGATTTAGGTTTGTTTGGGCCCTATTCTACTATCTTTTTCTGGCTTTTTTTGTTTCAGTGGTTCCTTTTCTCCTCAGGAATTTTCTTCTCATGAAATTTTATTCACTTCAGTTATCTTTGGTCAATTACAGGAATGGTTTTCGTGAAGGAACGATTCCAAAATCTAAATCGCGAGGTGCCAACCAAAAAGTCGATGCAGTAGCGACAAGCTAAATTTTTTATTATCGTGGTTCTCAGTTTAATTCTAATTCCAATGTTTTTTTTAAAATAAATTTTAAACCTCAATTGTGAGGAAGAAAAAGAACTCAGAAAAACTCATTATCATTGTAGTATATACTAGAAACGAAATAATTTAAAAATATGTGGCTTTTAAAATCCCAAAAGCAGAGGAATATATCTTTTAGCATTACAAATTTAGTAATGGCTGGTTTTAGAAATTTATAACTTTTCTCAGTCCATTATTTTCCAATATTTTTATTATGAATTTCTTGGTGATTTCAACTGATGGAAGTAGAATTCTGGATTAATGTTCCTGAGATTTATCTATCGTGTAATGAATGGTTGTAATTTATAGAAAATGACTATAGTAAGGTTACGGGTGTGAAATAATTTTAACAAAATAGACTTATTTTTATCCATTTTGAACAAAATACAAATTTTATGCGTGCGAAATATAATTTATGCATATATAAGTTTCCCACTAATTTATGTTATATGTGAATATTAATTCTATAATATTAACAGTAATTCTGAAGGTGAAATTTCTTATGTTACATTGTCTATGATTTATAATGATCTATCCATGACCACGTCCTTGTTCTGAGATAAATTATAGATTTTTGATCCATAAATTGATTTTCGATTTCAAATTATTCTTTGAGGAGAGCGCTCGGAAATGATCAAATGCGTGTAAGAAATTAAAATTTTCCCGCATTTGCTAATTGTTTAGGAATGGGAATAAAATGTA
Source organism: Dracunculus medinensis (assembly GCA_900625125.1). Taxonomy (NCBI): domain Eukaryota; kingdom Metazoa; phylum Nematoda; class Chromadorea; order Rhabditida; family Dracunculidae; genus Dracunculus; species Dracunculus medinensis. The sequence goes on from UYYG01001223.1 coordinate 62,526, forward strand.
TGTTGCTGCTGTACTATTATTCACTGGGTTAATATTTTCTAGTTTGATTTTGATAATCCTTTTTCTAAATAATTGCAGTAGCGACAAGCTAAATTTTTTATTATCGTGATTCTCAGTGAATCCTTTTTCTAGAAAATTGACAGTCGCCAGAAACTATTCATGAGTGAAAAAAATAAAAAGCGCAAGCCTATATTAGTGTAAAAAAACTTTAAAATACATACATGGTCTAATTCTTCAATTTTTCGGATGGAAATCGCATTTTGTTCCGTTATAATCGAAAATTCCAAGCGAGTAACCATAAGGGAAATATTAAGTCTACCGTTTTTTCAAAAAAATTGGAAAAGTTTAATTGGCAATTTAATTTAATTGTGTGGAAAAAGCTGTAAAATAGTAGAATAAAGAATTTATAATGGAACGAGAAAATTTCAATTTCCATTTTAAAAAATTCTCGCCATTTCTCTTTAAATACTTCAAAGGATTTGGTTTTTTTTAACCTAAATTATTGAAAACAAAAGGGCAAGAAATCCACTGAATGATTTCGATTAATTCCGTTATTCGATGTGGCATTTCATTTTATATGAAACAATAGAATATTTAACAGGTTGAGAGGTTCAGTGACTCGAGGATTACTCTTAAACAATGTCGTACAAAGTTCTATTTATTTATTGAAAACCAACCAAGCAAAGCGACAGCGCCATTTGCTTGTATTAATAACAACAGTTAAAAAAAACAATAAAATTTAATATAAGAAAAAAAGAAAAAAGTAATAAAGAGGAAATTGCAGAATAATATAATTATATATAATTATAGTATAATATATATAATAATATAATTATAGTACAATTCGAAGTAACTATATTATATATATATATTCGGATGGTAAAAATCGAGATTTCACACTTCCTGCATAATATGAACTTTTTAAATAATATCGTAAATGATATTATCTAATCTTTTTTTAAAGATAGCTAGGGATGGCGCATAAGCTGTATCATTCGGTAATTTGTTCCAGTAATTAATAGTATAAAGAAATCAAAGAAATAAAGAATAAAGAAATCATGAATTCTTAGTTTAATTATAAATTTTAGTAATTTTAGCCCATCAGTTCTTGTTGGATTTAAATTTGGTCTAAAATTGTAATATTTTGAACAATCTAGTTTAACATAACCATACAGAATCATATAAGTATAAATTAAATCTTGTTTAATACGACGAATTGACAGAAAATACAGGTTATATTGTAGAAGTTTTCTTTTATGTATAAAATATTTATGGAGTTTTTCAATTATTTTACTTAATTTAAGATATCTCGGGGAGTAACATGTAGTCAAGAAGTGGCCGAATATACGCTTTGTACATTTTGATAAGAAAATCTTTAGTTTTATTCTTAAACGAAAAAAAAATAAAATTTAGTATTTTTGAGGATTTCTTTACCATGATTCTGCAGTGAAGGTCGAGATCGAGATTTTCATCCATGATTATTGCAAGATCAGAAATATGTGAAATTCTACTGATTATATTGCCATTAATAATAAGACTAAAAAAACGAATCCTTTAGAATTGATATGTAGAACGCTACACTTTTGAAAAGAAAGGGTAATTTGCCTATCATTTATCCAACTGGCTATTCGGTTGATGTGGAGATCCTGCAGTGGAGATAGGCTATCTGTTCTACCATGAGAATAATAAATTTTACGATTATCAGCATAAAATAGTAGAATTTAATACCACATTGGTGATATCATTTATATATAGAAAAAGCAATGGCGCAATACGACTACCTTGGGGAACGCCAGATTTTACAGGTGTCAGAAAGAATCATATATACAGTCTAATGATGACCTTCTATGTAATTTAACATGCAGTTATGCAGGTCCTCTGTAATGCCATAACTATTAAAAGTGATCAATAATTTGCTATTGGAAACAGTATCAAAAGCTTTAGCCAAATCTGGGTACACAACTGGTACTGTTTTTCCTTTGTCAATTGATGCTGACCAATCGGAAAAATTTGCCAATATTCGTGAAGTAGATTTTTTTTGTACAAAAGTCATGCTGATGAGAGGATATAAAATTATTGGCATCAAGATAAATAACCAATTTTTTGTCAACCTTTCGAGTACCTTGCTACCAACGTATGTTAAGTTAATAGGTCTAATTAGAAGGGTCATAGGTGCTTCCTTTTTTATGAATGAGAATTATATGAGACAACTTTAAAATTTTGAGATTAAGGCCAGATTTCATAATGCCCTTATAAATTAAAAATTAAATAGTGGAAGACTCAATGAAACTGCAAATTTTTTATAAATTATTTGTGGAATACTATCGGGACCAGCTGAAATGGGCGACTTAAGTCTATTTAAGGTATCATAAACATCCAGTAGTGTTATTTCAACCTCATCGAGAGAAGTGCAACAAATTCGATTTACGTTAAAACAAAAGTATGAGTATTATCCTCAACAAATACACCAGAAAAATATTGATTAAATACACTTGCAATATCAATGTCAGAGGTGATCACATTATCATTATATTGCAAAATTAATTGCTTATGTGGATTTGCAAATTTTTTTGACTCAGAGAAACTGCACATTTTTTATAAATTATTTTTTTCGAGTTTGGGAAAACGTAAATCCATATGCGAATAGGCAGCTGATTCGATACTATCTGATGAAATATCAATGAGAATTTTTTGGAATATGAGTTACCAAACTTCTTCCCGAACTGTGGGCTTATAATTTACGAATGTATAATTCTAAAATTCTGCAATTCTGTAAAATGAAGTATGCTATAATAACTAAGAAATAAGCTTATTGTTGCTTTATGCAACAAATAATATATCGATTCTTGAGAATTTTTTAAGTATTTTCACATCCTTCCATACTATATTGAAATAAAGAGGGGTACGGTGGAAGAATAATATCTTCCGTTGACTGAGGTCAACTGTTTATTGCTGCCGTAAACCTGGCATTTTTAATCCAAGCCCAAATGGTTGCAGTGCAGTGCCTATCTGTTGCACTCCTATATACAAGTGACTCTCCGGTAAAAAGGTTAGCCTAACAGTTGACAAAGCAGGTCAAACGAGAAATGCTGAGTAAATGTTTATAAGAGAATAATTATAGATTTAATGAGGTAAATTGAATTCAGTAAAGTTTTAACCGTATGAGATCTTTTGAATTGAATGACAGTTGAAAAGAGTTAAAAAAATTCTTTAATAAAAAGTCATCCATTTTAAATAATTCCTTTGTTTAGAAACGAAACAAACTAACCTTTTTATTGAATTCATACTTGTTTCTTTTCACCTTTTGTTTTTAAATATTCTAATTTCGAGTTGCAAAATCAATGAAAAATTGTTGATGATTTAATATTACGTAAACTCTGGAAGAAATTCTTTCAGAAAATCTCACTAATTGCGAGATTACTTAATCATAAGAAATGGTGAAAATAATGGATTTAAGTATAAAATAGAAACGTTGATCGTTGTCATATCTCATAATTAATTAATTGAGCTATTAAATTCCTTTTTCGAACAGTATTTCATTATTTCTGCTTTACTAGCTCCATTTATTATCAACATTAATGCAGAGAGTTATTTGGAAATAGTAGTACAAGTGTGGTTCCCAACACCATAAAGCTAAGAAATTAGCCGTATGTTTCCAGGGCAAGGAATAGTATAGCGCACAATTCATGACAACATGTTTTCTTCGGCCTTATTTTCGTAGCCTTAAAGGCAGAAGGCTTTTCCAGTATTTATAATTTATCTATTTTCAACTTAGTCAATTATGCAGCTTATTGGTCTTTAAAGGAAAAAAAATTTTACCATTCCTTCAACGAAAGACGCAATCGTTACCACTCATTCTAGTGTCCGAATGTATTATGTTGCATTAACATATTCGTCTCGAATAAAATTGAATAATGCTCCTAAAAATTCGATCAAAAAGAATACGTGGAATTACATACCACATCAACGATGATTTCTCTCGAAAATATATCGATTGCCACTCACATTAATCCTAGTTTCGCGAATTCCGGATTTGTGATTGCAATTTACGAGTTCATAATTTTGTACTTACTTACTTTCTTCTTTCTTCTCGAATGAAATTCACATTGATGATTTCATATGCCTATTACTCAAATAAAAAAGTGCTTCTGATTAGTTATCATGATGAAAGTTGTTTATTAGTTTATAAGCGATTACTCGTAACCGGCTTGAAATGTGAAAAATTGCAATTATTATTACTATTTTTCGATTATTATCACAATTTATTACTGCTATTTATAACTATTATTGCCAAGATTGAACGAATTTCAATATAGTATCATTGCTGAATCCATAAAATGCTTTTCATTCATTCAAAATATTAGCCGAAATAACGAAATCATAAATTCATTTAATGGAGATAATTTTTTATGAAAAATTATCCTGAAAATCGATTTAATAAAGAAATAAATTTTGCCATCTTATAAACTAATCAAACATTAATATATATACATATATATATATTGCAAATTGCCCAATTTCAGAAATGAACTAAACTATTTTTAGAAAAGGCAATATTTAATTAACTAAAATTGTTGAAGCTCAAAAAAGCACAGAGCATAGAGATACAATGATAATCATTTAGAATTTCGACACTTATTAAATTTATAATATCTCACTTAATTTTCAGATTATTTTTCTCAGGAAACCATTGTAATTTATCAGCCTCCTTTCCATAAGAAATTTCATCATTTTTTGAATTCAACATTTCGCTCATTTTTTTCATTTTGCTAATGGTTTTTCCTTTCTTTCAAGTTTCATTTTTATTTGTTCCATTGAGTGGAACAGTAGAAAGCTATTTATGGATAGAAAAGATAAGTTATTCCTGTCAAAGAACAGATATCGAATACAGATATCAAGCTAACAAATCTTATTAGTATATTTATATATATATATTTGCAGTATATTTATAATTCACTATTTTAACTATTTGGCTCGATTTCTAGAACCAGTTCACTTATTGTTTAGTACATTTAAAACCTTTGTTAATATAGCCTATTTCGATCGATGTAGACGATGCCTTTCCCGATTTCTTAATATTTTGAATCTTTTTTTATCCCATCCGTCTATATTCGCTGATTCTATGGATTTCTAAATTATTAAATTTTTTAAATTTATATTCGCACGAATGTGAATAATTTATGAGATTTACAGTACTTTTTTTGCATATTTATTGCATATTAATGCACATTTAGTGCAATTTTTACAAAATCTAAATTTTATTCCATATTTTTTACTTAATTAAAAAACTTGCTTTCTATTGGTCTGAATTTCCAATTAATTTAATTGGAATGATTTAAAATTTTTTTGGTAATAAGTAATAAGTTGGTGGTGGGCCTAAGTGCATTTCCACTCAATTTTATTATTAATTGGTTTTATCTTAAATTAAAAAATTTTTAAAATTTTTAAATTTTAAAATCCCTTTTCGATTCAAATCTACTCATCAAAAAAGTGTGAAAAATTGTATAATTTATACAAAATTCTTAAATTAACGAATAGATAATAATAATAAATTTAGCCATGAAGTTTATTGCGCAGACTCCGCATTTTTTTAACTTTAATTTCAAGTAAATTAGAACAATTCTATTAAGTGAAAAGTTTGTTGTTCGATTTGTGGCCAGTTATTCGCATTGCATTTTGCAGTTTTTGAGCACAATATCCATTTGAATGTAGGAGGTAATTTCGTATAATTTGAATTATTTAAGTTATTCTCAATATTTCCAAGAATTGAAAAATTTGCCATCATCTAGTAGCATTCATCATTTCTACATTGATTGCTTATGTGCGTGCCTTTAAGATGTTTACGACTCTTGGTGACCATAGGAGTTCATATAGATAGATGTTATCCAAGGCAAACTCTAACTTGGTCTTCCTAGTTATTTAACGCTATTAGAAGGAACTCTTTTATCAAAAGAGTTTTCATTTGGGGATTGGAATATAGTTAAGTATCAGCAGCAATCTGATTTTTCAATGACAGGTTTACTTCCGTCGAGGAATAATTTGTGGCAACTATTGGATCCATTAAATTTCAATTGTTCTCATATTTCGAGAATTGTTAGGAGCATTTAACGAATTTTTCAAATTTAAAAATTTCATGCAAAAATTTTATTTTCATCTTCAATGTTAATTTTTTATATTTCAAATTTTATTTACATTTAAACAAAGGCAAAAATAATAACAAATTTCAGTGATGAAAAGATTTCATGAAATCATCTACAATTCTTTTTTTAAAAAATTTATGATTGGAAATATCAGTGAAGAATTCTAAACAAAAATGTCGCATATTCGCATTTGTATTAATTTAGAAGAATAAATATTGTGGATTTGTGAAAATGCTGACTGCATTTTTGAAGGAATGCATTCCTGCAATGCGTGTGATGTGTGACCGAAGGCGGAAAAGTCGGTTATTCTCATAGAGGCGTGGTCGCATTATTTATGATGAGAAAGCCATTCCATAAAATATTCCACAATTTGTGCTGTCGGCTTTGGGTCCACTAATTTACATGTTTTCCATTGCCTACCATATCAATATTAGAATTATGAAAAGTTAACCGACAAGCGAGTTGATCGTGAGATAAGTTTTCTGTAGATTATAGAGATTAACTTCAACATTTCTCGATGCATGGAATATTTTACAGAAATTATCGACAAGCTCAGTAGAATAGTTGTTAGCACAGATAGAAATTTTGCCAGGCTGATCTCTTGTTGATAGAAATACAAAGTCGCCCGCACCAACCTGATGCGTTATTTATAGTTAGCAAATTGAATTACTGCTTGGATTTTTCTAATGTCATATTTTTTCATCGATTAGTTTTTGTACTTTTCCAATGATTACTTAAATAAGTATTTTTTTCGTTGGAATTAATAGATTTGAAAAAAAATTTTTCTTTATTTTTCTAGTTTCGTTTCCACATTTTCTCTTAATATTTTTAAGTATTTTGTTTATTAAAAATTAACATTCTACGATCATAACTTATGGCATTTATACATTTATAAGCAAAACGGTTTTGGTAAATTTGTTTTAAAAATATATGAAAAGTTCTTATATTTAAATATAAAATATAAAATAAAAAGAAAATATAAAATATTTTTGTTTTCCCTACTTTATGCCAAGTTTTACAGTAGTTTTATAACAATTCTATCAAATGTTATTTTATTAAATGAAAAAAAATTCTAAAGCACACATTTAATTATCTTGTATTAAGTAAAAATTATAAACCATTATAAATTAAATTATATTATATCGAATATTTTAAGTATTTATTAAAATATTGAATAAAAAATGTAAAAAGATGGAAAAAAACAAAAATTATACAACATTTCAGTGAAATATGTGGAGGAATTTATTAACGAATTCATATTAAAAATAGAATTAAATATAAAAAGAAAAGTTCTGGCGTATTTCTTTCAAAAAAGCATAAAATTTGTCACTTTTGATATGCAAAACGATTAATTTATTAATTTTAAATAAATAACCGTTTATCGAATTGTGAAAGCTTTGAGGAATATTTTAGCTATCGTTAATATCCAAAAATTATTTCGAATAAGATATATAAACTTTTTTTCTCGTTTTTTTATGCACCAGAAAACCCGAATTTTATCAAAACCCAAAAAATGTATGTGTTTTCTGAGAATGTTCACTCCTCCTTCTCAGTAATTCGTGTTGTTAAATTATTTAACCAATCATTTTCAGTGATAGCGATTTTGCAGTATTTTACTTTAAACTGCTTATAATACCAGTCATTTTGCCTATGAAATTATGTAAATGGCTAGTGACCATTTCTTCACAGGCTAACTCAGCAATCATAATTGATTAAATAATTCACTAGTATTAACCGGAAGAAAAAAACAGTTGGGCATTACAGTTAGAAACTCTCGCTAGATAGTTGCTTGACGACGAAAATATAATAATTGCCATCTCTACTCAGATTTTTTAACGAGAGGTTTGCTCTTGAGCATTCAACGAGATAATATGGGCCAACATCCACTCAGTTATCCAGCGATTATGAAATAATATGCGATTATTTTCCGGGTAATGCTGGCGACTCACCTGTATTTCTATCGTCAAAGGACTCCCTTGTGCATTTGTTCAATCCAACAAGCCAGAGGAGCGAGTCCAACCAGCAGTGGTGAGTGCTGTAAAAAAAAAAAATATAATTTTGCCATAATTTTAGCACCATTAATTACTAATTACTATTTACTTCGGAATATCCACTATTTCCGATCCAAATTGAGAATCACTTCTAATTTTGTATAAATATAAAAGAATCTTTATTAATGCTTCGTCTGCATCATTTATTTTCTTCTCTTTGTTATTAATTAAAGGATACTTCTAGCCAATCAATTCATCGAAAGAATTATTATTATTATTATTATTATTATTATTATTATTATTATTTTAACCATATTCATTGTTTTTTCATTATTTTATTTTAACACCATTGATGAACTAAAAAATTTCTATACATGAGCGATTCTATTCTATCCTATTTACTCGATTTTCACTATGATAAATTTTTTCGTTCTAAGTTTATATGACTTTCGAAAAATTATGAAAAATTTCAAGAACAAATGAAAATTATAATCTACCTAACTTTGCAGATTTTGTTATATCAAACTTTAAAAGAAGATAAATTGGTAGAGTTCGGCTAAAATTAAGGATTATAATCTTCGATTCTTGCTCGTTGATATGAGTCTGAAAATGTTGGCGATCCGTTGGTAATTCTATTCCTAAGTGATTTTTTGGCGAAAAACAGAGGAAGTTTCATCTTAGGTGAATGGAGCGAGCTATATATCAGAGATGATAGTGCTGTTAAAAGGAGAATTAAACTAAAGAATTATGGAGAAGAACTGTACTATAATCTGAAATTAATGAAAACTAAAACTAAGTTTTTTATGCCAGTGCCATTGCAAAAATTTATGCTTACCCTATATTAACTTTCCTAGTCAAGAAGAGCCGAGTGGTTATTGCTCAGATTATTACTTTGAGAATCTGCCTGTCTCCAACAGAAATAAACATGTCATTAAAAAATCCGAGTGATGGCAACGATCCACCGCACTTTTGTTGCCATGTGATTCCTTGTAAAAATTTTTCACTATGCTAATAGCAGCCTAACCTTAAACACTCTAATCAGGTATAAAATAAAAAGCTAAGAGATCTATTTACACGTATTTTATTACCACAACATCCAATAAAGTCTTTTTATTCTCGCACATTACAAAAAATATCTCAAAGATTGTATTTATTTCAAAGGAGATAAAAATTGCTTCAAGTAATTTTCGCATGTTAAAGGGATTTGTGTGGATTTCTCGCTGAATCGCTTAAAATTAAACTAAATTAAAATTATTATATTCTATTGCTAGGCCTTAATTTTTGAGCATTTCTGGATATATTCCTTATCATTTGACGGGAATAAACAACACTGTCAGTGAAAAAGTTCGGATTACGGTGATTACCCCACTTGCAAATCCAATCATATTTATAGTTTCAAATCCTTTACATCTTGTGTTTCTGATTTAACATTTTTGAACAACAGTGGTTTTATCTAGATTTCTTTGCATAATTAATATTTCATTGTTTTAAAACGAAAAGTATGAAGATGAAAGGATTATAGATTGAAAATTTCATATTATTTCCTGTGAAGATCTATCGTTTCGCTTAAAAGTTTAATTATTTTAATACTTCCTAAGCTATGAAAAAATATTTGCTCCGCTAAATTACTTCAATAGTTGGTGAAACACTAGAGGCATTTTTCTTAATTAATTTCCCGAAGATTATTTTTTTTCCCTCACTTTAATCACTGGTTCACTTATTTTAATGCTATAAAAACAGTCCTCCAAACAACCAAGAAAAAACTTGGAAAAGTCTGAAAATTTTGAAAATGTAGCTGGAAACGTATTTGAGTTGAAATTTTTTGAAATGAACAGTATTTTACTAAATTCACTGAATTTGAAAGTTTAAAAGTCTTGAAAAAAAATGAGATGAGTTTATTTTAAACTTCATAAGCTATTCATTGAAAGGTATTTGTAAAAAATTTTACCAAAGAGCAGCTTTTTTTTTTAGTATCTTTAAGATTCCACTTAAATCTAATGATGACTGAATTGCTTGGAAATTAAACTTAGCTTGGATTAAATTCAGGCTGCAAGTACCATTTTATGGCTTAAATATATATTGTTTACTCCAGCAACTGTTCACTGAATGGGCTGATCAATAAATTCGTCATAAATAATCTCCGCATATTAATTTGTTTTAATTTCAGCTTCATTTGATATTTAACAAAGGCATAAAAATTAAATCAAAAATGACCATTAGCTGCTATTCAGTGAGTAATCTGATAACCATCTTGTTTCTTTGCGGAGTTTTAATTGAAGGTAGTCTGAGCAATCGCCAAAAGCGACAGTTGTCACCTGCAGTACTTCTTGAAAATAATCTTGGTCCACTCTTCAGATACGCTTCTGTACCAGATCAAGTATGTCAAATTTGAAATTAGTTAAGCACTGCATTTTCGTTCACGAAAGTTTTTTTGGTTCTCTCTGATAATATGATGATAATTTTAGCCATTCTTGAAACGATCGTTTGGCTTCAAACGTCATTTGTCTCCCTCAATGGATATAGACGATCAACTTAAGAGCGCATTAACTTTACAGAGTATCGGTAAACGACAAATGCTGAGCCCCGCTGATAATTTTCGTCGGCGCATTGAAGTAAGCTTATTAACCTTAGATAAGAAATCAGATTGGGGCCGATGCTGAGGCTCGATTCCCCACAGAAAACCTGTCCAAATATCCGGTGATACTGGCGACTCATCTCTACTTCTGTCGGCTCCCTGGCATATTGTCTAATGTAATAAGCCAGCTGAGGAATTTAACTGTAATGGTGAAGGTCGTTAAGAGACCAGAGTAGCCGAATGATTGTTGCTCAGATTACCATTTTGAACATCAACATTCGATCTAACCTCAGAAAGACAAACCTCTATTAAGAATCCTGCACTTCTATCCCAAAGTGGTTCTCTGGCAAAAATTTATTGTTGTACTAACAACCATCGGAACTAATTTAACCAGAAATTATCGGTTTATTTCCACCTACGATTTATAAATATTTTATGAGAATTTATTTGTGACAATATTTCAGATAATTAGTAATCTAAATGTGTTTATTAGGAATTAATTAATACAAATATGTATGGATATCCATAATTTCCATAATTAAATTCTAATGTTAAAGTTATTTGCTTCATTTTTGATCTAATTATTGTAAATTAATCTTTGTTCAGTGTTTGAATTTGATTGTCATTTTACTGTACAATAATGAGCCATGTAAAGATTCGGAGATTCAAATACTTATTACCAATTAATAAGTTTAAATGAGCTCTCCTTAATTTATTTTTTGTGTCCTTTTTTCGTCTTCTCTTGTCTGAATATTCTACAACGGTTAAAAAATCCAAATATTAAGAGTCTATGAGAAAAATACAAAATTTCACTTCAGGATAAAGAAATTATTCTTTTGCTATAGAAAAATAGCAAATTAAATGAAAAACTAAGTATAGATGATTAAGTATAGATGATATGATGATTTATCTATTTTTATCTTGATGATTTATCTTATCATTATTTTGCAGATGATACAAGATTTGAGCGATATCGGCAAAAGGGGATTATCTCCAGCTTTGGATCTACAAGATCAACTTGCATTTGCGGGTCTACTAGAACACGCTGGACGTTGATTTTCTGAATTTGCCTTTCACCTGTTTTCGCCTTCCTAAGGCTTTTCATACGTCATAAATAAAATTGATCTCATCAATACCAATATTTTTTTCATACCTAATTTTACCCAAATCAATATAAAACATATTCCTTCACCGATTGTTTTCTTTTTTTGGCACGCGCTTGGCATTTATTTGATATAGATCAAATGATGTTGTTTAAATAAAATTTAATAAATCTGAATAAATTTAAAATAATAAATTATTCAAGCAGGCTTTTTATTGAATTGAATATTGACGGAAAGTTTTCAGATGAAATTTCCTCTTTCCTATCATTATGAATAATTTTATATAAATTTTGTCAAATTCGTCAAGAAAAAGGGAGAATTAAATTAAAATTGGATATTGAAACAAATATGACAAAAAGGTATTAATAATGAATTCTTCATGAATTCTTTGCCATATTCGGAATTAAATTTCTTGTTCTCAGATTTTCTTACATAAAAAATGGTATTAACCGTTTGTAATTACTAAATTATTACTCGAAATTATTTCAAAAGCCGAGGAAAAATACCAAAAAAACACTCATCAATCATTTTGCTTCGACTAATCAGTACGATTTTTTTTGAATTAATTAAATGAATCCAGAATAAAAATAAATAGACTTCATCGATTTTGCGGCTTGTCACCGATTATCAATGAAAAAAATGCATATTTTATCAAAAAAGAGTGGTTATTTGATTAACTGCTCCTTTTGTAATCTAGCATGATTTTCAACAAGCTGCATCGAAAATTTTTGCCAGCTAATGAATTTAAAAAAATTGAACAAAATGGAAATCACCGGTGCAAAGTTAAAGGTTGAAAAATAATTTATTATACTCTTCGTGAGTGCTTGCCAAAAGTGAATTTTGATGAAAAGATTTAAATAAATTTTGACAAAAAATTCTTATATCTTCGATAGAAGTGGTACGCCAGAATGATAAGACCTTTCTATAATCTGCTGAATAATTATAACTAATTATAACTACAATCTTTTCATCAAAAGCCAGCTATCTTCCAGCTATTAAATTGATAGTCTTGAATTATGGACTCTTCAGACTCTTGAAAAATTCCAACAACAATTTCCCTATGTCGGTAACTGATTTTCGACGCTGTTCGAAAGCAAAAGCAACACATTTTATAAACCTATTTCTATAGACTTAATTTCTTTTAACTTCGATTAAAACCAAATCTTATCAAACCAGCAGAAGCATTAATAGGAAGGAAAATAAAAACTTTTGTACCCACCATTGAATTAAAAAGCCTCAAATAAACGAATGGAAAAATAATACAATCGATATCACTGTGCTATTAATAGTTCTTTCGACCTGGTCAATTGTCTTTGCAAGACAATTTGAAAACCAGCGAGAAAGGTGGGAACCAGCTAAAAAAATTCAGAGAATCAGAGATTGAAATGGGTAACAAATGCCAAATACGATATGCAAAGCAGTCGCAGCTAAACAGCTAGTTTATATGAGGATATCTTAAAAAACCTTTTGGAAACTTCTTACGCTCTGGCAAATGATAAGCCTAAAAAGCAGTGAATCAAGTAACAGTCGAGTCACACCTGATCCACAACGATCAGTGAAAATTCAAAGATCACCATCACCACGCAACAGCGATCCAGACCTACAGAATGGATCCGTTTTTCCTTAAGAGGGAGATATTTTAAAATAAGATATTGTATAGGTAATTTCTTTCTCCGTTAGAAACGATTCAACATTGGTTTAAGTACATGTAGATGTCTATTGATGCTTGTGGTCTGTTTTAATATCTTCGTTTATAATTTGGGATTCTCGAAACGATGGGCTTATCATTGTATCACTGAGTCGCTGCATAAATGCGTTACAATTTGGTCTTCAATGTTACGCTCGCTCCCCCGACAAAACTTACATGTACAATATTTAATAGGAGATATATTGCAATGAAATCAGCTCCTTTAAAAAAATGTAAAAATATTTGGCTCACCCTATTCATTGGATGTTAAATTCTTTTTGAAATTCGAAAGCATTGAAAGCTTTAAATAAGACTATTTCTGTTGTATGGCACTTCCACCGGCCCTACATACGACTTCTAAGTGTATTTCTGGCATTTCTCAGTTCTAATAGCCAATAAAATCAGCCATAACAAAAGTATGGTTAACGGATAAAGCAAAAGATGATATTCATTTGAGATTAAAACTATAATTTTGTTTGTTTTAATTAAATTTAAAATTAAATTTTGCTAATTATATTTTTAAATAATAAATTCATGACAAAAAATTTTTGATTTTGGAAGCAAAAATATCCTATAATTCCATTTTATTAAATTCTATGTTAAATAAATAATAAAAATTTCATTGGTTTAAAGAAGCATGCGAAATGATAAAGGAATATGTTGAATAATAATTATAGTTTTCACCGCGATTTCTCCTTGACTTATCGAATATCAAAATTTGTTTGTTTTCAGCTGGATTTGGTTCTTTTATTATTGTTATAATAATAATATTATTGTTATTATGCAATTTGAAATTGGATAATCGTTTTTCGGGAACTGCAGTCAATAGCAACGGCAAAATCATATTATAATATCTAGCTTTTATCCCTGAATTATCCAAAAACTTGTCAAAATTTTTTAAAAAGAAAATTAAGATTTATCGAAAATGCTTACTTCAAAAATACAACTAAAAAGTGGCATTAATGGATTTTTAAGCCTAAATTTTCTCCTCATTTTCATCAAATAAATAGAGAATAAATTTATTTAAATAAAAATTAAAATATTTAGAAAATAAAAAATTTTAGGTATCGAGAACCAGTAAACTCATCAAAGTTCACCAAAAAAAAGAAATACATCGAGGATGAATGAAAAATCACCATTAATGAAAATTTATTTTTCAGCAATTTTTACCAGTTTATTCTGTTTTAGCTTCACATTCACATTAATCACATTATTTATTAATTTATTACAATATTCATAAAGCAATGTGCGAAAAAAGGGTTTTTTTTTCCTAAAATTTAGTGGTGTTGATTTTGAAAGAATTTTAGTTCTATTTTCTCTATCATAACATTTAGCCTTTTCTATTGCTCAAATCAAGACGAGCGGTGGAGGACAAATATGCAAAATCAAATAGTTAACGTGCAAAAAAACCGGGAAAAAAATTTGCAAAAAATACCTATTATGTAAGCACTGTAAATAAGAATAGAAAGAATAAAAAACGAGAAATTGAATAACACGTACGATTTCACATCTTTCAACCATAATTACTGTGAGAGTTTTTTATGAATTTTTTCTCAGTGAAATTTTTCATTACTAATTTTTCAGTTTGTTTCACTTCACCTTTTGATTTTTTTTTTCATCGGACCAGTTTGCCCTTATTTTTTTTCGGAATAGACTTGTCGCAATTCATTAATAGATTCTTGATTGTGTGGATCTTTAAAATTTTCAACTCAGTGCTGAACGAAGGAAGATCTCCACAAAGAATGGTTATTCAATTTTGAAGACTTGAAAAATAAGCTTAATTTTAAATGATTATAACTCTAGCGATTTATTTAGTTTACTGAGCAATCAAAATTTTTCTAATTCGTTCCCAGTGATTCCTTCCGTTTAGTTTGTGATAAAGATTTATGAATATTTATGATGTGCATCCATATATCTTCATTTTATCGTTATTGATATCGTAATATTAATATTGTTAAATGCTATCGTAAAAATCTTGAATTCAATTAAAGTGGTGCAGAAGTTAATCATTGGCTAATTTTAAGAGATAATATAATTATTTTGCCGTCTATTTCGCATAATATTGTAAAAAAAGTTAAAATAAAAAGATCCAAAAACGGCTGTAATTCATTATCGACAGAATCAGTCCAGTCATATTTGAGTTATTTGCCTCCTTTTTATTCAAGGAAAAAAGTTGATTCGTTCCATCCATGGCTTTTTTTACGCGAAAAAGTATGTTTTTTCAGGAATATTTCATGAAATCTAAAAAAAAAATATAATAATGTATTGCGATGCTATAGCATATTGCTAAATATTTATTTATATAAGGAGAGAGACTCGTAGTCGCAAATATTTGCAAACAAGCCTCAATAGCATTAATTAATAACAGAATCATAATCATTAATTCATGAATTCACATTAATCAAACAAGTCAATTTTTTCTAAATTTTTGTAGAAATAACTTCCTTCTAATTGCCTGCCTGCAAATCATTTAAATACTCCAAAGCAAACTACATTAGGATCAAAATTTCTGATCCGATTCTAACATAAATTAATGCAAAAAATCCAAACAGTACAATAGAATGACAATAATAACTCGTATGAAGGGTTTCTTAATCATATTACCCCATAATTATTTGGCAAATTATGAAACTTTCTGTAAATGATAGTAAGTGAATCACAGGACACATAAATCTTAAGGTTGCATAAATCTTGGTCGATAAATCGAGATACATTTATATAATTTGATAATTATAAAGGCCAAAACAAAATACAATATTTTAGGACGAAAAAAATGCACTCTAGTGGAAATTTTTATAATATATACAATGAATGAACGAGAAATGAAAATTATCCTCATTAAGTAATATTGTGATAATTGAATGAAATAATATTAAAATACTGAAACCATAATCGATTAATTACCGACTAATCGGTAAAGGCGACAAGTAGATTCCGGTTCGGGTGATACTTCGAAAACAAAACCAATAACCATTAAAGTTTCTTTTGTATCACGATTTGAAACAACCTGAAAAGAATAACCATCAAATTAGTTTATTGTGCCACTGCTCCTTTTTTCTTGAATAAACTGCTCTTGACCCCAATATATCTTTCTTTTCATGGCAATATCGTTGCTGCAAATGGAAAGGGCGAAACTACGACGCTTGAAATGAGTCTAAGCAATACGCCAAATTCAACTTTGCTTTTGATCAATCTCACCTTTGGACGCATTTTATTGGGAATAATTGCAAATCTAAATAAAAAATAAAAATAAAAATACCCCCGAACTAAAGAAGCTAATGAAGGTAGCAAAAATATATATCTATATACTTTGGAATTAATGGTCACGATAATGATAAGTGTTTACAACATCTGATTAAACAAAGAGTGTTTAGAAAGAAAATCAAAGGGTTAGTTGGATTTACCATCGCTTATACTTATTGCTGTTCAACTAACATCCATTTTTTATAAAAACAAATGGTTTTAAAAGGTTGCGATTTTTTCTGGGTAAACATTTCCTAATATACATAATTTTAGATGATAAGCTGAAGAAAATTTTAATCAGTATAATCTAGCATAAAGCAATATTTTTTATCAATTTGACAATTAGTAACCTAGTTTATTTAGTGTTTAAGGAATATTTTGGTTTTCTTATTAAATCAAACAGATAAGGATATTATAATTTTCGTTTCTGAGTAAATAAATATCTCGAACCAACTTTTAGAAAAGAGAAAAAATAATTAAAAAATTCAACCAACCATTGAAATTACCGGAATTTAAAGAGAATGACCAATCTTTCACAAAATATAAATTTTGAAAAACTGCATTAGATAAATTAAAAAATAAGAAGTTATAGGCCAAAAATGAACAAATTAACGCAAAAAATAGGAAAGTTCACTTCACGACAAATTAATGAAGTTTAAATGAAGTTTCAATTTTAAAAGTTCATTTATTAAATATCCTAAAATATTTCATGCAAAAATTACCTGTAAAACAGTAAAATTGTCAAGGACGCTATTCATCAAGGAGTGTTCTTGTAATTTTTTCAATTCCGCAACAAATTTGACCATATACTCACACATTGGCGAACCTTCGAGACAGAAATTATATTTTCCATTAATTTCCACCGGTGAATAAACCTATAAAAATAAAACAGTCCATTTGAATTGCTTGAAAGTTATCAAATTGTTTGCGCAAATGATTTTAGAATCCTCAGTTTTTAGGCAACATTATAACAATTATGACAGTTGTTTGTAGTTACTTTTTTAGAACACAATATTTTTGGAACTGATTTTATGAATCTAATAAATGGCACCTTCCCTTCTGAAAATTGAGGAAAATAAGACATATTTCACGTATGATAGGAAAAAAGATCTTTTCCAGAGAAAAATATTTTAAATACTCACTTCAACTTTTTCGATCACCTGCTTTCCAAAGGAACAAACTTTTGTTGAAACTGATATATCAAACTGACGATGGCTTTCATAGAAACTATCAACAGCGTAAAGTGCCAACCGATCATCGGGTAAATTAAATTCAACGTTTGCCCAACATTTGATTAAGAAAAAACCATCTCGTGGTCCTTGAGCAAATAATTCGACGAGGACAGACGGATATTTGTCAACAATGTCCTCTAACTTGAAAGTCTGAAAGAATGTTTCAACCATAAATCAAGTAAAAAATCATTCTTTCACGATTGATCAATCTCGAGCATATATATAATCCATAATTATGAAAATTTCATGAAAGTTATGATAAAGGCCAAAACTTGATTACAGTCTAAATACTGCGACCACAGCAGTTTTATCAATTAACTGGAAGAAATATCACTACAAGAAAAAGTTAGAGAAATCTAAGAAATGGAAATTTTTTGGAATATTAAATGAGGCTACAAAATTCAAAAAAATTACTGATACCTGGATGTTGCAAATAAAATAAAAGACATATTCATTATTAAGCTTTTATGAATAAATAATTCCAAAAAATACGAGAGAATTTAAACCATAGAAAAATAATTATTTACAATCATAATTCATTGAAACTTTATTATAGATTGCCAATAAAAAATTTGAGAAAATTAAATAAGTCAAATATGTTTCCGAGACACTTTTTCATGTATGAAGGATTTTTCGTTAAAATCTTGAATAAAATACACCTCAAGCGGTTCTTCAGCATATTTGGGTATTTTAACCAAATCAACCCTCGAGTTGATGTCATTGGGTTCCGGTTCCACATATGCAGTAAAGCCACATAAAGTTAGAAGCGATGAAGCTATTGCTCGATCATCAATTATCCCTAAAGGCACTTTTGTGGGCGATATCGCATTTAGCGGTGCTACGTGTTCGTATCCATTCATTCTTAAAAATTTGAGAAGAATTATGCCACATATCAAAGAAATTTAAGAAATTAAATTTGTTTGGAAATTTGAAAACAAAAAATCATTGAGGAAACCTTTAGTATGTAAAAAGCACAGATTTAATGATGGCTTCAGCCTTCTCTCCAAAACCTTGCACTCCAAAAAATAAATGCGGAAATGTTTCGTTTTGGAAAACCAGAAAATTTTTTTTTTGTAAATTTTTTAAATGAAAAGTTTGCTTAAAAATTAAACTGAAGAAAATGAACGGACTCTTGAAAATATTCATCTTCGACAAAATACATATGCATATATAAAAATTCGTGCTATATAAAGCGATCTATCGAGCAACCCTTGAGACTCACCTAAATTTCTTTTCCTGAGTGACCCTTTGGCAAACAAGTCTCACCCATGTGATTAGTGGAATGGTGGAATGGTTAGTATTATTAGAAGAAAAAGAAAAATGAAGTGATTTAGATTATTTAGAAATCAGTAAAGCATTTAGTACGAAAGAAAAACCATGAATTTATCATGTGAACTAAATGCCTTGATAGGATCAACTGTATTAAGCGATTTCTTGTCTAAGGTACATATTACGGATCCGTCAAGCGGATAAGATATCACATGATCACATCCATCTTCGTTCAAATACCACTTGCATAAACAATATTATCACAGAACGTCGCCTTCGCTGGTTAGGGCACGTTTTCCGTCGTCCACCACAGGAGTTCACGCATATTTCGTTACTTGCTAAACCGTGTGATGGTTGAAATCAAAAATGAGGTGGGCCAATCAAGACCTGATACGATTAGAAGAGATTTTGAACGTATAGATGGACCAGCAATATATGGACTTAGACGATGGAAAAAGGAATGGCTTCAGTTACTGTCGACGATATCATCAGACCGCGCCGCTTAGAAGCGTCTTACCCTTGTAACCGTTGGAGCCAGCCTAACCAGTAATGATGAGAGATGTTAGAAGAAGGAGAATTAAGCGATCCATAGTAAGAATTTATAAGTTCAAAAAAATTTACTCTGCAATACGCTGATAGGTTTTGAGATCGTCTTGAGTTGGAAATGGATTGGCAGCTGTAAATCCGGTTGGCCATACATTTGGATATATTGCTGGTGAGGCAAGATTTTGTTTTCCTGCAGACAATAATTGATGCGGACTTAATTGCGTTAGCATGGCCTTTTCTTTTTCCACTGATATTGATGGTGGTGATGAATCGGCTGACTAAAAATTTTTAAAAATTAGTGGAATTTTAAAAACTAAAATATGGCAATGTTAATGATATCGACGATAACTATATTTTTGAGATTCCTTACTCTCTGCTAATAATGTAATAATGCATAATGTAATAATGTAATGTAAATGTCCACTGAATTAGCGCTATAATAATGTAAGTGCTCAGGTCAGCCCTCATCATTTCTGAGTATGCTTTGCTGCCGATTAATATGGTCAGAATTTTTGTCGATACGCTTGTCGATAGAAATATTGGTCAACTGAAAGCACCACTCGGATTTTGTAATGAAAAGTTTCTCCTGTGAAATCAAACATTCGAAGCTATTATACCACCGATCATTCCTCTATTGCAAATAGTATTTAGAAAGAGATTTTTATCTTGATGAATTTTTTCATCTTTACCAAATTATTCAAATTTTCTGTGAATAACAATATAGAATGCCCACGATTTTTTGTTGACTCGATTTAATAAACATAAATTAAGATTTGTGTTATGGAAACAGATTTATTATTCTTAATAATAATAATAATCCCTTATCAATTTTGCCAAATTTTTTAATTAGGGGTAAGAGATCAAACGGTACTTTGCTTCAAAATTGTTCGTTCATAAATTTTTCTTCCTTAAAAATTTGTTAATAATTAATAAAATGTTCACTGAATTAGCGCTATAATTATCTAGTTTCTAAAATATATTGAACAGAAAATACTGTGATATTACTTGTTAAATAAATCTGCGATCCATTTTCAGTTCTAAAATAATTCTAGTTTTTTTGGCTTTTATTTTTTTTATTAATTCATTCTATTTTTCTATATAATTCATTTTATTCATTCTATATTACTCCATTAACGTTTCTTTTTATTAATACAGTAACATAGTTATTGGTTTATCTGATCTTTTAAACGACAGTTAATTTAATTAAAAATTCGAGTGATGCCAAGAGCCGACCAGTACCTATGTCATTCTCTGAAAAACGGATTTCTTCAATGTAGTTAAAAAGAAATGGTGAAGAATTTTGGCAAAAGTTTTAACAACAAATTACTTATATTTTAACATTGCAACTTCTGTTTTTAAAATTACTCGAAAATTATAATGCAAATAGTACAGTATAGTTATTTCCCTTATAATAATATAGTTATTTCCCTTCTCCTTCGCTCGTCAAGATGAAACTGAACTTGCATTTATTTGAAATTATTAATAATTTAAGATTGGTGGAGTGAAAAAAGAGCTGTAATTTAGTTTAATGTCTTGAATTTCCTTTTGAAATTAACGAATAATGCAATCTGATTAAGATTTTATTTGCTTTCTTTTTTTCCTTAAAATGCACCAGCATTACAACTTCCTCAGCTCAGAAGCATATTTTTCCCACAGTGAAGAAAACAATGGATCTAACCAACTTATATACTTTTATTTTTTGCCAATGCACAATTTTTTCCGATATAATTAGGCATTTTATAATAAATTTTAATAAATAGACTAATTACTAATTCTTTTCTACATTATAACAAATGGATTTATTCAAGTCATAAAAATTTCAACAGTTAAAAACTTAGAAAAGTTAGAAAATTTCTTAGAACTGGAAATTCAGAAAATAAAATGAATGATGGCGAAATAACTTTAAGTAGCAATGTCACTTTTTCGAACAACGCTCATCATTAGCTTAACTGACTACTGGGATGAGAAGCCTTCGCCAGATTAATGACAAATTTATATCCGTAAAGGTGCAAAAATATTGCAGCTCGGCCTTATCCAAAGCAATACACCACTCGACCAGTCTGTCACCCACCTTCTTAAAATTAATGTTGAAAGAACGAAAAAAAGTTAGTAACGTTAAATATTGATGAGACTAAACGAACTGTAGCTATTTAGGCAATAAAAAGTAATTCAGTGTGAGTAGGATAGTGATTATGAACGATGAAGACAATAAGTAGCATTCGGATTACTTGAAGTTGTGTTCGAGTCACGTTGTAAACCGACAATGGTTATGGATAATTGTTAGAAGACAAAAATAAAAATCACAACCTTTAATTTAGACTGTGATTCACGAGCTTTTTTTCGAGCGAGAACTTGTATGTGTGATGAAACCTGTTTTCGAGTTCGCGTTTTGCCACATCTAATTTTTATATACCTTGCAATTAATTCATTTCGACCTGCAATAATTCAAATTCAGGGAAAATTTTGCCTATAACTTTTTTCTTCCTTCTTTCAATAAATTTATTTCAATTCTTACGCCAAAAAATAGTTGAACAACTTTGCTCAATTCAAAAAAAATGAATTAAAGTTTCGATTCAAAGGGCATTTTAAAATGTTGCATTAAAATGAAAATATTAGAATCTAAGAATTTATCAATTCCGTCAAAATTAGGTTTATATTCCCTTTTGACGACCAGAACTGCCAATATAATAAGTTTTGGATTTAAATTTGTACTGTCTATGATGGTTCTTTGGTAACATTCGAAGCACTCCTTCTCTTATTTCAGAATTTATTAAATTAATTATAAAATTGTAAATTCTAAAATTTTGCCATAATAGTTCTAGCGAAACAATAAAAAGATTTTACAGATAATAACCAAGTGCAAATTAATCCAAAAATTTGTAATAAATTTTTATGACAAAAATTAGTGCATGCGGTCATATTGAAATTTTCATAATTTAGTGATTTTATTGATTAGACTGACCTTTAACTGAACTCTGAATCCCTCAAAAAGCATGCGATATGCTTCTGCGTAATGTCACTCATTACCATCATGCTCCCATAAGACTCATCGTTGACCTCTTTTTGTGACCTTTTGCAAGATAAAACTCCATGCATGCATACAATCATGTATCTTTGCATATTCTACCTCCTCTATATCAGAAGAAATTCCTTTTCCTTTAAAATTTCTGTGGCAGGTCGTCTTATGAAAAATTTCCAGCCAAAAGATTTTTCAAGGATGCAAAAATTGCCTTCCTATCGTAACATGCTCATGGTAAAAATTGGTTTATAGGGATGATTTCTGCATGTAAAAAAGATTACGTCAAAGATTGTCTTATAAATTTTGTTCCATTTCTATTATATAAAATAATTTAATAATTTAATTTCTTACTCGCAAAATATAATTATTATTGCCATTAAAATATGAAATTATAAAATCCTCTTGATCTATTTCAAGGTCAATCATATCAAATTTCACTCGCTATTAAATTTTCAATTTTCTCAAGTCCATGAAAGGACCAAATCCAGAAATAAATAGATGAAAGCATGATTCAAAACCGACATAGACTTTAAGATTAATTTAAAGAAATCTACTGTCATCCTAGTTAAAGTCGAAAATTGGAATTAAACTAAAAAAAATATATTTAGCAAATAGTCGCGATTGAAGAATAAATGAGAAGATCTGATGATTTTTATTTATAAATCTAAAAAAAATTATCGACATAAAAAATCATCATAGATTCGAGATTCCTGTTCCTTGGTAATGCTGGAAGCTTACCTATATTTCTATACCTACGTGACCCATAATGGGGATCGATTTAGCCAAACCGAAATGGAAAGAAAAATTTTGCAATATTTTAGTAATAAATATAATTAGCATCTAATCATTAGCACTTAAGTGGTCATTGATGCCAATTATCTTTGATTCTAAATATGTTAAAGTGGATTTATGGATCTGCTCGACAATGTGGAAAGTTTTTAAGGAATAAAATTTTATAGTCACATACCATACATCTTTCCTTCGTCACTTAAAATAATTTTTCTTCGCCCACAAGGTGGATATATCTGTAAAGCCTCTTGAAAAGCCTGAAAATTTCTTTATAATATGAACAAAAGAGATAAAGTATGGGTAAAATATCGACAAAATATAGCAAAACACAAATAATTTAACAACTAAATTATTAATTATTTTATTATTTTATTATTACTGATAAATTATTAATTAAACTAACCTGGTCGATATCAGGCGACCAAACTCCTTCAGCATCTGCAGAAAGATCGCTAGCCGACGAACTTCCCTGCGTTGGGTCAGTGCAAGCACCGGCTTGATCGCCAGTTGCTGGTGACAGCTAAATTGCATAAATATAATTAGATTAGTTACCATATAGGTGATTTTAAGAATTTGGCAGGGATTCTTTCGTAAAAGTCATAAGTAGGTGAAGCCAAACTTTAGCTCTAACAGTTAAAAGTGAAAAATTGACATAGTTTGAATACACATCAACAACCATCATATTAAATTTACGAATCATTTATATTACATTGTAATTACCTGATTAACAATAGTTTGACCATTAACCTGCCATAAAGTTGGTTTTTGATCGGCAGGAGAATTCGCTGACCTAAAACTTCTTCCCGTCAAGTACCATTCTTTTAAAACAACAATTAACCATAAATACGCAACAATTTCAGCTTTTTCAAAAGCATTCTTCAAAGTTTATTGATAGAAAATGATTAGTACCATCATAATCACGAAAATAAGTTTTTTAGTTATCTGCCAATTTTCTAATAAGATATAAGAGAAATGAATGACTGGACAAATAGTTCGTTGCCCGATATGAATTCCAACCATCTGTCGTTCATTCCTTCATCACAATAATTTACTCATTCGTTTAATTAAATAATATTAATTGATACTATTTAATGTACTGCTTCATAATTCATTTATTAATATTTTTTTGATTTTATCGAGAAACTGAAAATTCTATAAACTAATTTCGCAAATAATTAACCGATTTGGTAGAATTTCATCGTTGGATGAAGCTGAAGTAGCAATCCTGTTCTGTGAACTCATAATAGTACCTCCTCTATTCATCTGCAATAAACCTTTATATATCTTCAACCTGGTTAATCACATATCACTTCTGAATCGTTAATCATTTTTTTACTATTGTTTTTTCACAAAACCATACTTTGACGTTTTAGAGGTGCACATCGACGAAATAATTTAAATTTTATTATATAACACGTTTTCTCACAAATTATATTACTTAATAGTGATGTATGGTGCTAAAGAATATGCGGCGATGATCGAAAAAATAGTAACAATGGAAATGTCTCATTAATAAACGAATAAATTCAATTTATCGACCAATTTAAGGAATGAACGAATTTAAAGCGCAAATGAACGTAATTTTTCAAGAGAGTAACTCACAATTAATTCATTTGCTACTACTATAGTGAAATAAAAACAAGCTAAGGAAAAAAAAAAATTTCATTCATCTTGTTTCATAGTAAATTGCCCGAGAAGCAAAATAATATGAAGATTTATCTTGAGCAATCTTGGCTTGCAATACTTAAATCCTTTTTCAAGCCAAAGCCAGAATATCGTGCGACTACCAAACTGATTCGACAAATGTTCAACGAGAATTTCTTCGAATAGGACTCATTTCAATCCGAATTTCAATCCGAATCCGAATTTTGCAAATTCCAGATTTATAACTACATGACGTTGAACTTTCATAGACTTTGGTCTCTGACATATAATAATCACACAAAGTGGATTATTATTATTTTTGTTATTCCAATGCAAACTATAGTATATAACGAATAAAAACAAAATACTTTTTTCTTAAAAAAATTTGATTTTAACAATAATTCTTAGAATGAAATCCGGAGCTGATGGTGGGAAATGGAAAAAAGCTTTTAGAAATCCCCGAAAAAAGGTGAATAAGTTGCTCAATATTTTTATCAGCGATTTTGCTGACAAATTGTAAAGTATAGAAATCGATTTTCTTCAAGTTGACAGTGATGGATTAATCAATACACTCCAGATAATTCTAATATTTATATCTTAATGAAGATAGAAAATATAAACGAATCGTTTTGATTTTGAAGAAGCTTCAGATTCAGTAAAGTTAGCGATTAATTTTATTATAGATTATAATGGAAGGAATCGAATAGAATATTAATATGCTATGGAAACTTGAAATGAAAACAATAATCGGTAATATGCAGATTTGTCGCCATTTATCATTACTAATTTATGAGCTTAGCATGGTACCTGTTGAGAAAATCGACTATATCACTCCACGACCATATAACCCCATTTAAGAAAAATCAACCATATCAATTCAACTTTTAAGAATATTAAGTAAAAAAACTTTTTAAAGATTGAAATTTATCTCCTTTTTTTAAGTCTTTTTTTGATAATTTCTTCATAGTTTTCGAAAAAAATGGCAAATAATCGAAAAAACTGTTGCCACCATTTGTTCCGGCTAACAGTGAACTTTGGAACTCAAAACTTCATAGAATAGCGATTTTTTTGGAAGTTGTCTACAAGAAGGAAATTTGCAGCTAATTAAGATTTCAATCAGTGCAGAAGATAATAACTTCTGGCATTATTCTTTCGTGCTTATAGTTTATAACAAACGGATGATTGCTGTAGGATTTGCTGAATGTGTAAAAAAAAAACGGAAACAAGATAATGTTTAAGATTAAATGAATCGAAGGCACAATGTAATTTGATTCCAATCTTAATTCTTTCATTTACTTAAAACTTTTTTAAAATTATTGATAGAAAAACAGGTAGATGAGATCATTCAAACCAATCAACAACAAAATCAAAAAATTTATTTTTTCTTTTATCGGATGCTCCATCTACATTTTCGTCATTTATCGCTCTTAACTGATAACTTTAAATAACTGAATCATTGCTGAAGCACGCAACATTACTGACTCAATTTACTATGAAGTTGAAGTGTGAGATACTACAAGGTCGTTCCATTAGATAAATATAAGGATGAGGCTTTCCAAGGATTATTAAGGATTACAATTTTGAATGAAAAAATTAAACCATCTTTTTCGCATCCATAGCAATAAGTTCAGTTTATTACAGTCAGATTTTATTGACTTAAAGAATTTATTTCTAAAAAAATTTTTCATAATGAGATGAAAAACATCAAGATCAATATCAATCAAAAAGCCTTATTTTAATTTTAAGGCCCTTATCAACTTTTTTTTATTATCAAATGATTTCCTGGCAAAAATTTCTAACCGTACTAGCAGTGGAACCAGCCTAACCAGAAATGGTGAGCCTATTTACATATTTATTTTACCAATGGGCTGAAAAAAAGTTCAGGAAAACGACATGATGTCCTCCTCCTTTAACCTCCTTGTGGTTGCTTTTTATTTGACCTTTTAATGAAATAATTTATTCGCATTTCAACTTGAATTCACTTCAAAATGAAATATTTAAAAATTGAGAATTGGTGATTTCAATACTGAAGATTTATCTTATTAAGATTTATAATCGAATATAAATAATCGGCTAAACTTTTTAAGCATTAGAACTGAGCATTAGAAAATTTGTGATAATCAATTTCTTTACAGAAAATTACGAGATTAAGGCATCAAAAAACATTCTCATTGCTAAAAAACCAAGAAATTATGATAATAATATTAATCAACTAATATAATATAAAAATAAATGACAAAAAACAAAAATTAATTCTTGAATATATTTTCTCTATCGTTTGGCATGGATCCCATAAGGACATTTGCTCAGTATGAGGAAAATTCGGAGGGATGGTATCCCATCGTTAACATAGTATAATATAAGTTTATTTTTTGGAACCCCATTTTTATTTGACACAGCTAATATGTTCTGATTTCATTTTATTCAAAATATTAGAGTAGAATATTACTAATATGTGGTACCAGATTCAGATATTTTTAGTTATTTTTTCATTAATATTCATTAAGTAGTATTTGCAGAAAAACAATGAAGATGAACAAGATTTTGATAAAGCAATCAGAAAATCTGATTAAAAATCTGATTAAAATCTGAGTTGATTAAAAAATTTCGCAAACTTTTTAAAATATTTTCGAAAGCTTTTGCTTTTTTTTGCATTTGATTTTATTTTTTCTAGTGGGTGAATTTTTCTAGCTGAACTTTAAGATTTTAAATTCAGGACATATAGCGGATATACAAAGGAGACAAAGCAGATTTTCCATCATTCATAAAGTTTTTCCAGCCAAAGATTGCTTAAAGATTATCTCTTCTCAAGTTTAAAAATTTTTTTAAGCATTTTTGTTGGGTTTTGAATCATTAAATTTATTTGACATATATCAGTTGTGATTGAGTATGGGAGTAAAAGTATTTTAAACAAATATAATTGTTTGAATCATTTCACCATTATTATCAACGCAAACAACGGGAAACACTTCGATCCTTTCTTATCGATATAAACACAGTCAACCAATATTTTTATCAAAACGTTGCTGTACAAATTATATTCTTACTAAATCGCTAACATTCGAAAATAAACAGACATGTTAATGCAACCTACAAAAATGCTTATTAGCAGCAAAAAAGTGATAAATAAATGTGGTATCTTGAGAATCTCATTAGCAGACTAATGTCCACAAAATTTATACGATAAAAACAACCAGCAAGCTCTCCAGAAAAGTGAAAATATAAACCAGTTTCCTCATCTGTCGTTACATTAAGAAGTGAATAAATCAATGATAATAAAAATTTCCTTAAATCAGATTTAATTTTGATCAAATACTCTAAAATAAAAGAAAAACAAAAATTTAAATAATTTAATTTAGAAAATTAAATAAGCAAAAATCACTTAAAATTGAGTGTTTATTAAAGAAATCCATGAATCCATCCATCTAAATTTTGAGAAAGTTAAATTGTTGTAATCATTAAAATACGGAACCCACCTCCATCCTCAAATTTCCTCAAATGACTCTGTGATGATCGGATTTCCTCCTCTAGACAAGATTGATATTCGAAATCGTGATATTAGAATAAGAATATATTTAAGATGACCATAATTCAAGAGTGCCTTTCTTTTTTTGTTTGTCTTATTTCATAAATTTTATATACTTCACCTTTTCTCGATAATGAACAGTTGTGATTAATAAAGAAAAGCAAAAATGGTGATGAAGAGCATTTTGCATCAAATCGTATTTATGATAATCGTCTTATCAATATCATTACCCTTCCCTCGTTACCTTTCTCTGTTCGTAATTTCTTCATACAAATTTGCGAAGCGTTATCGTCGAGATGGGAGAAAAAAGAAAACAATTTATGATTGCATCGCGTTTATACAATTCGTCTCAGTTCTCTCGTTCAAAGCAATATATCTTTTCTAGTTTTGTTTGTAATGTTAATAATGATCGCACAAACGAATTGCAAGCAACTGTCGTCGTCCGACTCTGTAATAATGTTTGCGCGTGTGCTGCTTGTTAGTTCAGCGCCCATTTTGCAAGTGGCATGATTGGTTAGTCCTTCCCCATCATTCGCTCTCCTCTCTATCATTCCTCCTCGTTTTAATTGTGCATCTTCACTTTTTATAATTTTCCTTTCCTCCTCTCTCTTCACTCTTCAGTTCCTGTTTCTGTCATAGTGGTAGACGACCGTTTCATTAGTAAATTTTCCATTCCATTCTAAATGGTTCTCGTATATAAACAGTGAATTTGAACATTTCCGGTTTTTTTAAAATCAAATCGAATATTTCTTTTAATTTTCAGAAATTTAATTCATTCATCAGCTTCCATATAAAAGTAAAATTTATTGAATTTTTTATAGAATCGATACTATCATACTTCGAGTAGACAAACCAAATAACTTTTTTTTTGAATGTCTCATGAAAGATTTGATCGAAATATATCTTTTTATTCTTCTAAACGATGTAATCCTTGAGATTAATGCGGATAAATACGGGTAACTGTATAGTTCAACTCAGGAAATAATGTAAAGAAAGTGTTTTCACGGAAAAATTCATAAATTTATTATCGAAATCATCATCGCAGAAAGGAATGTATATATAAGAATCATCGATGCGTTAAAGGGAAAACAAATTCCACAAATCTGTGCAAACAAAAAAAATCTACTACATCTAATGAAATCTAATGAAAAAATCTCCCTCATTTAATCGAAAAATTCAAGCGCATACTTCTTTTTTTTTTACAGTTTTATTTTTTTCCATTTAGTTATTATTTTGCACACTAATTTAAAATGATTATCCAAATGTCAGCGGCTATTGTCTGATGAGCTATTACTTGTATACCATTGTATATATATATATGTATATAATATATACGTATATGCAAATTGAAAGAATAAATTATATATCAAAAAATAAGACGCGTTATTGGTCGAATAATCAGTCAACCGGGTCATCAGAGTTCATGCCATTCGTCTCAACCAAAACGGTATATTAAATGTATGTTATAAAAAGGACGAGGACATAATGGCAATGACCAATATAGTACGCTACAAGAAGATGGCATACGTATAGACAAAACAACGGGGTGTTCTCACTCATAACAGCATACACACACTCGCACATAAATATACATCTATCCATCTATATATGGCAGATGTTGGAATATGTCATTCAAAAACAGCAGTAGCACCACAATTATCTATTGCTATATTCCAGCTTCGTCAGCCTAAAAAAATTCCCAGTTATAGATAATTGTATATCCACCTCTGTTACCCATATTTTTCCCATATCATCAATTCCAATTAATTAGAATCCAGGACACTTTTCGTGAAAATTACAAAAACTTCGAAATTTTCTGGAAAAGTAAAAAATGAAAAAAATGAAAGAAATTTGATTAATTAATTCAAATACTAATACTAATACAAATACTACAACACTAAGCTCAATACATTTAGATAGATAGTATTTTGTGGATATAATAAAGATGTTGGGAGAAAAATTTGCAAAAAATGCTTGCAAAAATGGCGAAATATTTCTATATTTTCATAAAAATATATCTATAATATAAAATAAAAATATATTAAAAAAATAGCAAAATATCTTTTATTAAATTTTATAAACATTTCCTTTTTTTATTTTTAATATTTTCTGCTGCCAATTAGTTTTGCAAGAGAAAGTATATATATATATATATATAAAATATGACAATACTTAAAAATAACCACCGTAAGAGATATTAAAGAGATAGAAACTGGTTCTCAACAAGTTCATTTCTTTATTCAACGAAACAAAACGATTCAAAACGATGTCTAAGGCATCAACCATTATCGATGAGACGAGACGAAATTTACAGAACTGAATCATAACTCATCTATTTAAATTTTATCCTAAAAATGAGCAGAAAAAAATTATCAGTGTTAAAGTTTACCTCTAACTTAAATATAGAACAGCATTTTTTTTTGAGAGAGTTCGAATATGATAGTTTTGAAGGAATGAAGAATCTTTTCTTCTAAAGAACAAATTTTATCACTGAGAACCTGGTGAAAGGTTCTCGTCCGAAAAGATAGTAAAGCAAGTCAAACCAGAAATGGTGAGTTATACTAGAAGACAAAAAATAAAGAAGGACAAATTGGAAGTCAAAAGGAAAGCAAAGCTGATGTCGTCTTAATGATAATTTAAGCAATTATCATTTAGTAAATGTTATTACTTATCAACGACATCACAGAGGGTTGAATCTGAAACATTTTTTTCAAATTTTTTCTAGTAAAAATTCCTTTTTTTTCCTTTATAATCGGAAAAAATTGATTAAATAATAACAAAAGATTAAAAACATTGAAAGCAAATACGAAATCTAGAACAAAGATCAAAAAAACAATGCCTAAAGTTATCGAAAAAAGGGAAGAAACCAACTGCCGAAACAACTGCTTTGCTTCAAAAAGAATGCAAACGGATTAAAACATACTGTAAAACTTTGTTATTCCTTAAGCCAAAAACTCATACCACACCAGACGACGTGTGTGCCAAAAGACCCGACTAATGCTTTTACGTGACTCAAAGGGAGCCTCAACAGCTGGAATGCCTGGAATGACACAAAGAATTCCTGTAACGCTTGCGATTTGTAGGGCGGAGCACGCCCGCCCCAAATAATTCGATTGGGTTTAACGAATCGAACGAAGAACCCACCTGCCATCATCACTGGGAATGATTTTGTCGATCGCCCTTAAACAAATACCTGAATATTCGAAATTATTTACTAAGATGGGTAAGTTATAAAATGCAATATCATTGGAATTTGACTTCAGATATGTCATAATTTAATGTAAATTGCCGTAAGTGCCAGAAAAAGAGTCAAAATTAACCAATACAGCATAGAAATGCAATAAATATACCGTTGGAAATATCAATAAATTTTACATTTATCATATGCATCTTTTAAGAATTTTGTTTCAAGGATTTTATACATTAAAAGGTGTTGCAATCAGTGCTGGAGATTTATGATCAGACGAAACCGCGAATACGGCAGAAATAAGGCAAAAATTCCGAACAAGTTGGAGAATTGCAGTAAATTTATCCGGCAGAAACGCTCTATTGTTGATCAAATGTGGCAAAATATCGCGAGAATGTTTCATAAGAATGGTGTGCAAAAATTTGCTTGAAAAAATTTGCTAAAATGCTGCCACATTTAAATATGAAACAACTTCGAGAAAAAATCTTTCTTTTTTTAGAAATGCGATCGAAGTCAATGGTGGTTGCATATACGTGTGGATGATGACTGACCGGATTAAATTAGCATTGTCGTTGCGACCGATTTCAAGAACCTATTACGAATGATAAAATTCGAGATGTTTGTTTCTCGAAATGATTCCGCCCATAGCATCTCTTCGAATGTCCCCACTGCGATTCATTTGCTACCGTTATTTCTATGTGGATTGTTTACATGTTGTTTCTACTCTTATAATTTATAACTATTTTTAACTGGACCTCTTTTTAATTTTAACTGAATATAATCAACTTCCAAGAATTTCGTAATGAATTTTTCGGTGATTATTGGAATTATTAAGTTAATAAGTGGTTAGCAGTTTACATTTCTGGTTAGGTTAGCCCCATTGTCTATTAGCGTAGTCAGAAATTTTCGCGAGAGTTTCACCTAATAATAGAAATATAGTTTGGTCACCAACACAACCCAACTATCTTAATGGCTCTTTTAATGGTTGCTCAAAAATAAAGATTCAAATTTAAAAAAAAATTCTATAAAAAATATATGAATAAAAATAGTCACTGAAATAAATGGTTGTATTGCCAAACAAAATATGATTATGTTAGCAGGTTTCATCTTGTTTTCATTTATTTATATCCATAGAATTATTAATTTTTTGCATGCCCAAACTCTGGTGGCCGAGTTCTTTTCATTCCTCCTTTTTTTTCATTTCGCTTTTTATTTTTTGCAGAAATCGAAACTGATAAGTTTATGAAATATTATATTGGCTTTGAGGAAATGGTTATAACTTCTAGAGGTAATTCAGTGGCTTCGTTAATCTTAATGAAACATAATAATTTATCATCAGAAAAGTAAAATGTCACCAAATTAGTTGCTCGCGATCTATCTAAAGTTTTGAACTATCATTTTGGCCAGAAATACATTGAAAAATACATCAGAATTTTTAGGAAAATTAGTTGATATTAGCAAAGCAAGCAAAGAATAAAGAAAAACATCTCCAAATTAGTATGTCCATATTTTACCTCGGAATATTATGATTATTGGCTCTATCAGCGTTGCCAAGCATTCATTCATATCCCATCCATCCATCATCAAGAATTTGAAAAAATTCTCATATTTTCTTTGTTCAATACGTTGCGCATCGTAAATTCATAAAATAATCCATCTATCCATTCCAGTGGTGTGCTTTCATCAGTTGCTTTTTGGATAACCAATAAAATACTTCTTCGGCTCAGTGAAATTACATTTTTTTTATATAAATTATCAAAGAGGATAATCCCCGTGCCACTTGCCACTGTATTATATTATTAATAAGAACATATAATATTAACACATTAACACATAGCATTTATGAAAAAGCAACTGAAACTATTATACTAATACCTCTTTCTTTTTGCTATGGATCAAGGATATGTTAAATAATACCTAACAAGGGTTTTTAAAACTAATCACTACTATACCATATCAATAGGAATTAATTTACTTTAATATTTAATGCTATGCAAAATAACCGAGTGGATTATTGTGCAAATTACCGTCTTATGAGTTGGGGAATGAAAAATTAAGACGATGCTGGCGACCCTTCTATGCTTTTGTTGTTAAGTAATTCCCCAGCAAAAAATTATCTTTGAGCTGAGCGAGTCTTATCACAAAGGGCACTAACCATTTGGTATGTTAATTAATGCTATAGATGAAAAATTATACTTCTTTAGTTTCACCGTGTGGAAGGAATACATTCCTCGTTTCATACATACTTTTGCTTTTGCTTTATTGGAATAATTTTCAAATTATTTATTATAGCAAAACGGCAATCATTACTGCCTTATATTCGATGTAAAATCTAATCAAAATATAGCTGTGATTCGAATTCCGAAAATTACCTCATAAAATGATTGACACTGCAAAATTTTATTCATATTGGCTGCACTTAATTTATTATTTATCGGCTTATCGTTCACGAAGTATCGTTGCTGAATAAATTTTAACTTGTTGCATCTAGTACACATTCATTCAAATATTATAATATACACATAATTACAATATAATATAATTCAAAAATTGCGAATACCTTATATTCAATATAAATCTCTTTCTTCTCATATACAAAAAAATCCCCTTCTCACTCCACGTATGTGGTATGGATCTTTCTCAGTCTTGGATCTTATAACAGAGATTTAAAAGCTTGGGAGGCTGTGTAGTATCTTAACTATCCATAGCAGTGTACTCTTCTAGACAAAGATCTTCGTTGTTGTTCATGAAATAGAGCCATTTTTGCATTTAGAAACCACGGCTCCGATTGCTCCAACTATTGGGACCACTTTGACCTTCATCCTTTCACATCTTCTCTAGTTTTTTTGGGCTCTAATTTCTCTAGTTTCCCATATTCCTTCTTTCTGATCCTCCCATCATTTTATATTGTTATATCCATCAGCACCATTGTTTCTACCATCATGATGACTGGTTTATTGGCCAATATCTGTTTGTCTATCTGGATCGGGAAGTTCCAAAAAATGCCTTGTTATTCTGCATTTTCTAATCTTCCATCTTGGAAGAGTCTAGCCTATATGCAGTGCAGATATTCTTGATAATGCCCACAACCTATGCTATAGTCCAGCTTTTGTCTATTTAATGCTTGGTACTTATTCTTGCACATGATCAATATATTTTTCAGTCCAGCTTTTTCCATCAACTGTTAGGATTTTTCAATGCTAGCCTGTTTGTCAATACTAGAATCCATGGAAAATCGTGCCACAGCACTTCCTCTATATCTTCAGGTTTTCCCCCACCAATATTCATATTTTTTAATGTTATCTTGCTGATGTACTATTGAATGCTTCGGATTTCGCTCAGGACAGCATACACACATATATTTGTAAAATATGAATGTATAATTTGACATCTGCGTCATTTTTCGATTCAAATTTTATTTTAAGGGTTAAACATTTATCAACACCACTCACCCTCACAGTATATTTCGATTTGAGAAATTTTCCATCTTTCCATTATAACAAATAATCGTAAATCAATGGAATCATTCGATTTTATTTGGCGATACGTACGATCAATATCGATACTTTTAGTTTTTTTAAAGTAAATTTGACTTTTGAATTTCCAATTAAATTTTATCATTCAATTCATTTTAACTTTAAATTTATAACTTTGCAACTTTACAATTAAATTTTTAGACTTTTAGATCAGATTTAAAAAATTGTGAATTATTCTGCCGCAAAAAATTTGATTGCCAATTACAAATTTTATAATTCTTGCTAATAATTCATGAATTTACTTATTAAATAATTCAGTATTTCTATTCTGGGTTTGTTCCACTAGCGACATTAGTATAATAATTCTTGGAATCGGAAGCAGAAGTGGGTTATTAGCACCATTCGAGTTTCAATGACAGTTCTTTTACTTCTTAGGAGGAATTCGGAACGTTGATGATCAAAATAATGATCTAAGCAACAGCCACTTAACTATCGTGGTTTAATAAAAAGTAAATTTGATAAATAAATAAAAAATTTCTCTCGAGTCATTCATTTTGAATTAAATGAATTGTTTGGAATTGAACTTATTAAAATAAATAATTATTCAAATCTTTGGAAATAAAAAAAAATGAACAAAAATTCGCAGTTATCAGTTGCAATTCTTTTTGAATCATATATGCTTTTTTTAAAAAAAAAATATTTTTTCCCATCGCTTTTCATTTCTTTTCTTTTTTTCATTGTTGTGAAGAATCATCGCGAAGGTTAAATAAAAAAAAAAAGAGAAAATTCGTATTATTTTATAAAAGTACAAAATATTTCAAAACCCTAAAGCATTAATAATAATACTAATAATTCATTTTAGTTATCCTTCGTTTATCAAATAATTTATTATTCCAGTAAAATTGCAATAAAGTAAAATAAATAAGTGACGTACTATTCTGTGGTTCAACTACTCCACTGGCTGGAGTGGTAATAGCAGAGAAGGAAATTTTTGCCGGATCATTTGACGATAGAAGTGAGCCACCAGCATCACTTGGATCTTTTATTTCTTTCGGAAGCGGAACCTGAACTTTGAAGCTCAAGGCAATAATCTGAGCAATATGTTATCTACCACTCGATTAAGCTCAACAAGGGCATAACCATACCTTACCAAATCAATACTGATTTCCAGCTATCAAAATTCCTCAATAATTAATCCATTAGCGATTTAAAAAGTGATTATAACAAAATTAACATATACTGGAAAATTCATAAATCGTTCCTCTTTCCAGCAAAAACAATTTAATTGTAAATTTATTTTGCTAATTAATCCTCCTTCTACAGCCATCTCAGGTGGGTTTTGCTTCATTAACAATTCGCTATAGAATTTAACGAAAAAAACCAACAATGCTTGAATTCAATCATACCACATTTTTCGGCATAAAAAAGAGATCAATGCTGTGGGAAATTTTTTTTGTGCCAAATGCTAAAACGCTTTTGCAAAAATAACGCTGCGTCTCATCCCAGAAATAACATTTTTTGGCTGTTTTTGAAAAAAAGATGAGAAAAATTAAACAATAATTGAATGCTAAAAAGAGTTTACATTCTAACAAATAGATTGGCTACGTTTACCTACCACTTTCTGGATACACGACCTGGAAACTATCCAAACCTGTGAACCATGACCAGTGCAGTCAATATTCCACACCAACCTTCAAAAATTATACTATACTACATGTGAATATTAATTGGTTCCCAAATTCCACGCAATTTATTCTCGCTGTAGTTGTTGGCATATCGTTTAAATCACTTGCATTCATCATAACCATCAGCAAAAATTCACGTAATTAAAAATAATCGAATAAAACCATAAAAATTGAAAAATCTTTTGAAAAAATAAAGTGAAAAATTTCTTTATTAAGATGCAGCAAAAAATCTTTTCTTTGCAACAAAAAATAAATAATTGTACCTATACAATATATGTGCAGAAAATAAGCCAGAAAAATATAAAATACTTATTAAACAACAGTTTTGCATAACTTGAAACAAAGATTCTGATACACTAAAAAAACGAAGTCATAATTCTGAATGATTAAATGATTAACCTGACCTGAATGACTGAATTTAAATAAGAAAAAGAAATACAAAAATTTATAATGAAATAGAGGATGCAACTCAACAATACAAGTTCAGCGAAAAAAGAAGATCATGACTTTATTTTTGAGAATTCTTTGTAGCCAAATTAGAATATTTCTTTACAAGATTTGCTGCTAGAGATCGTCGAATTCGATTCATATTTCTCACACCAGGGATCACAATGCTTGCTGCTGAAACTGAAGCAAGCTCTGATGATTTTCCTGAAAAAATAAAATTAAAATTACTGGTAACAAATGTGCTGCTAATTTGGACAAACCGCATGAATGTGGCACAGAACTAAAAAAATACAGTTTCATATCTCCTACAGTATTGAATTAATTAAGGAACAAAAAGTTCCAAGTAGAGGATAGAGGTAAAGGAGCACCGTATTACAAATATACAGTATGAATAAAAAATTATTAGGAAACAGAATAACGATGGCAGGCAGATAAGGAAACGAGAAAGATGAGGATTGGTAAGACAAAAAACGAAAAAAAAAATATTAAATATTCTAAGCTATTTTTGCTTTATTTTTTCTGCCAGATAACCAAAAAGATCAGAGAAGTCTCGAGCAATATGTACTTTGCTTAAATATGGTGATCTCCTAATTTACATGCTTCAAGAATAGATATGTGGAATTCGTCAGATTGTCAAAGAACACCATAGCAACAAAAAGTTAAAAGAATCATACTCCATTTACATGGAATTTTCTCAGATTCATTCCAGATTCCATTTAAATACAATTTTCTACCTTTTATGAGTGGTATGGGTCGAACTTCGGACCTTCTACCAGAGACCTAGAAGCATAAGGGTTCCGCGCAATATCTTACACATATCTAACAATGGGCTTGGGCTCTCCTGAAGAGAGACCACTGATCTCATTCCTGGAATTTACCGAAGTCATTTTTCCGGTTTAAGAGGTCATCTGATGCTTTGACCACCACTGGGACCAATTTAGCTTTTATTTTCCACATCTTTCAATCCCTGAGTATTTCTCTAACTTCCTTAACATTCCTGTCACTTGGTATTAATATTTTGTCTATTACCACGATATTTGGTAGATTGGACAGTACTTGTTTGTCTACCTGGATTAAGGTCCACAGGATCTTCGAATTATACTAAGTTGATATTTCTGTAATCCGTGCCATCTATCTGGTTGTGCCTTTCAGTATGTGTTACTCCTGCATCTCATATCCATATGTGTTGGATATTCTCTGGTGCTTTTTTGCGTAGTCTATATCTTAAGCACCATCTTATGTAGTAGATCCTTAGATCTGATGTTGTATTCAGTACACTTGTTCTTGCTAGAATTAATGCTTCGTTGCTACCTTTGAGCCACGCTTTTTCCAAACACTTGTA
Source organism: Dracunculus medinensis (assembly GCA_900625125.1). Lineage (NCBI taxonomy): Eukaryota > Metazoa > Nematoda > Chromadorea > Rhabditida > Dracunculidae > Dracunculus > Dracunculus medinensis. The sequence goes on from UYYG01001223.1 coordinate 101,427, forward strand.
GGATTTCCCAATGATAGTCACCTTAGCTACGGATAATGCATCAACGATATGTCCTATGGAAAGATTTTTTTACTTTACTATATTATAGTACTTCCTCTTTCTCCATTATCCATTATCCGTAGATTCCTCAAGCATTCTCTCAGCTGGCCGTTTTGTTGATGCATTCCTGAATGCTTCAAGCTTCGTTCAGTGACAATCACCAAACTCCATTCGTATTCCTTTCGGCCAATTTTTGAATGTTACCCCAATTTGGAGTGGAAACTCCCTGGCACTTTGAAAATCTTCGACTTTGCGGCCGCCCTTGATTCAATTGATTGAGCAGAGCTTTGGAGGGTGATGGAACGCGTCCATTTCCAGAGAAGACCATTTGACTCATAAAGGCAAATTATGTGCGCAGGTTTGCGTATATGGGGAGCTGACAGACTCTTTCGAGATAAGAAATGGTGTCTGCCAAGGTGTCCTTTACCCTAAATATTAGACTATGCGATAGATTGGGTAATGGACACCGCTTGTCGGCACTCAAGAGGTGTCCAAATCAGTATTTTCTCAGATTTTCCTAGTTCTAAAATACCTGGCGTTGTCTAGTAGCTTAATTATTATCAGATGCCTTGATTCCTCAATATATGACGCGTACTTTATTACTCTTGGCGATATGCCGGCCGACTCTGGTATGCGATACTCCCACATTTGAGGTAGAGAAAAGCTTGGGAAGGCTGAGCTTTTTGTTTTTACATTCCATATTGATCGCGCGCCTTAACTATGTTATTTTAATTGAATATATAAATATATATACCAAAGGCTAAAAGAAGAATTAAAGATGTGGAAAAGATGAAAAATGAATTAAAGAAAATGAAGGCCAAAGTAGTACCAGTAGTATGAGTCATAATCCCTAAATTACTAGAAGAAAAGTGGCTTCAATAGATTCACCAGAGACACCAGAGATCTTAGTCCAGAAAATATGTAGATAGCAGAATATTAAATCTACCATTTATCTTTATGCTGATAACTGTAAAATTTATTATTCTCATTACAGATCGAATAATTTGTCACCGAGACAAAATAAATTGCTAACTGGTCATATGATAGGCAGATTACCTATTCCGTTCAAAAATGTAATGTTTTAGACATAAATTTGAAAGGATTCGACCTTCCTAATCCTTTTATTAATGGTAATATAACTAGACCAGTCTTAAATATCTCAGGTCTTGGCATAATTATGGATGAAAATCTTGGCTTCGACCTTCACTGCGTCGTAAAGAAATCCTCAAGAATGCTAAGTTTTATTTCTCGTTCGTTTAAAATAAACTGAAAGCTTTCTTATTAAAATGTATTCTCTTCTGAGCAAAATAAAATTACTACTCCCTTAGATGCCGCAAATCAAATAAATTAATTATTGGAAAACTTCAGAAATATTTCATTCATCGCCATTTTTTAATTGCGAGCTTAATTATAAAATACAACTATATAACTATGTAACCTAGACTCCCTCTCAATTCATAGAGTTAAGCAAGATTTAATTTATACTTATAAAATTCTATACGATTATGTCAAATTAAAATATATAATTTTAGGTTAAATTTGAGCACAATAAGATCTAATGAACTAAAATTACTAAAACCTATATGTAAAATTAAACCAAGAACTCATGATTTTCCCATTCGTACCATTAATTACTGGAAAAAGCTACAGAACGATGTAGTTTGTGCATCATTCCTTAGCAATTTTTAAAAAAAATTAAATGTCATCTATGACATTATTAAATTCTATTCAAATTATACCATCAGATTCACCATTATGTAATATATTCTCAGTTCGAATTAGCTATTTTGCAACTCCTCTTTATTTCTTCTTTTCATTGTTTATCTTATTTCTTTTTCGTATTTTTGTCACTAATTTTCTTCATTTTTTTTTCTATTTGTTATTAGTTATTAATGCAAGCACAAGGCACTTATCGCATACTTGCTTGATTTAATAAGTTTGAGAATAGTGCACTACTAAGAACACTAAAATACTGTAGAATCTCCCAAGCCTCCAGTAGAGGATTCGAGGTTGAGGACCACTTAAACCATCCACAAGAGATGAAAATTTACGCTGCATATCAAGTATAAAAAAAAATAGAAAATATAAATACGCAATCATTCACAAAATATAGTTATATTAGGTTAATAAAAAATATATTATTACTACCTGATATATTCGATATATCGTCTTCACCAAATGACTTTTCCGTGATAGATGCAACCGTTTCAACCGCTGTAGAAGATTCTTCAGAAACATTATGTTTCAGGATTTTCTTAAGCTTTTGTTCTTTTATCAGTTCGCTGTTTATATCAATTTTTTGATCTTTCATTTTGATTTTTCCCAAATTTTCCTTGCTAACGATAAGTCGAGGAGATTTTCTGATAGATTTATCAAAAGATCTGCGTTTCCTTTTTCTAGAAAAGTTAAGTCCAGGAAAGTCTGTCGTATTAGAATGACTATTAAGAACCTTTTGAACTACGGTTTTTCGAGCCGTTTTTCCAACAATGGTTTTTGGCAAAGAATTATCAGTTGATACAGTGAGCCCATCAATTTGTTTTTCATCTGCCTTTGTTCCAATATTTTTAAGACAAGAACTCTCTTTCACAGGCATGGAAAGCCTTGCGCAAACTTCAGTAGATATTTTTTTGGGAAATGCCACAGTTGCAGATTTAGTAGTCAAATTCATAGCTCCAGTTAAAATCTGAAAATCGACAACCGCAGAAAATTTCTGAAAATAAAATAATAAAATAAGTAAGAAATCATGCGAGAGTTCAAGCATTTTAAAAAAATAACTGAAAAAATATTTGAATAAATATATAAATGTTATATCAATTATTTCGGAAAATCAACTAACTATTTGGACCAAATCATAATCAATTTTGTGAGAATAATTCGTTTCATATACTATAGTGAAAATTTCAGCAATTTCTTTCCCATACCCGTCTGGAATAAGTTCCATAACTGACTTTTTAATATTTTTTGAGAAATCCAACTTTTTCTTGAATACCTAAATGTATTTCAAAATTTCTTTTAAAAAGTAAGGCTTCTTCATTTTAAGAACTGAAAATAGAGAATTGCGTTAGAAGTTCCATTAATGAAAACTTTCACTCCATCTCGGTTATCAGTGTATATGTGCTTATTTTATATGGAAATGACCGTGAAACATAGTTTCTATGTGGAAAGTTAACTGCTAATAAGGAAAGGAAACACGACCATAATGGGAAGTTGAAATGCAAAAGATCTAGAAGTGAAAATGGAACTGGAAACTTTCACGGACCAGTCCATATTATGATTTGAGTCAAGATTCGCAGAAAATGACTATATGAAATGAGTTATATGATCCCTATCCCTATTATACTAGGACAGGACATACTGCGACAATTATCGAGGAATCAGCCTACTAGACGTTTCAGCGAAAATTTTGCTTTCCTTTAACCCAATAGAAGTACGAGACAGCAGAATGCGCTCAAGCTGGATTTAGACCGGACGGCGGTTCTGCTGACCAGATATTCACGTTAAGAATGGCGTTGGAACATCGCTTCAGATATTTGTGACCCACTGTCACGTGTTTCATCGACTTTGCAGCTGCCTTTGATTCAACTGATAGTTGATAGAAAGGCGCTTTGGAGGGTGATGGAATGCGACGGTTCCAGAGAAGATTATTCGACTCATAAAGGCACTTTATGAGCGTACGGAGCAGATCTTTGTATATGGGGAACTGACAGACTCCTTCGAAAAAAGAACTAATGTCCGTCAAGGCTGTGTCTTTTACCCTACAATATTCAACTATGCGATAAATTAGGTGAATGGACACCGCTTGTCGGCATTCAAGAAGTGTCCAAATCGGTCCACAGCATCGTATCACAGAACTTGAATATGCGTATGATGTAGTCTTTTTTGCTGACAGTTATGACGAAATGCGAGTAATGCTAAGTAACGTGTCAGAAACTGCAGCAAGAATAGGACTCAGGGTCAATATAAATAAAACGAAAGTGTTTTGAAAGTGAAAAGTCTTATGTAGAAGCTGATAAAATGCCTCTTTTTATAAATTCATAGCGGGTTGAGGCCAATTTTAAATACCTTGGGTCCACTCTAATACCAAATGGTCAGACAAAAAACGATATTACAACCCGCATCACGGTAGCTAGAAATGCGTTCTTCCGGTTGACGAAATCCTTTAAGGAGCCGTCGTGAAATTACCATTAAAACAAAAGTCCGCATCTATACAGCCGTGATTCGTTCGATCTTGCTATATGGTTTTGAGACATGGTCAATGAGAGTGAAGGATATTAAGAAGCTATCTACCTTTGACTCTTGTCTAAAGTACATTTTACGGATTCGTCGAGCAGATAAGATATTACGTAATCGCATCCACCTTTGTTCAAACACCACCTGTATTAATATGTTATCACAGAGCGTCGCCTTCGGTGGTTCGGGCATGTTCTCATCGTTCACCACAACAGTTGTCGCATATTTCGTTACTTGCTAAATCATGGCGTCAAAAGCGAGGTGGGCTAATAAAGACCTGGACTGATACGGTCAGGAAAGATTTTGAACGTATAGATGGACCAGCAATATATGGACTTATACGATGGAAAAAAGAATGGATTCTATTACTGTCGATGATGGCAATAGACCGCTTGGAAGTGCCTTACTCTTGTAGCCTCTTGTAGCTGTTGGAGCCAGCTTAACCATCAATGGTGAAAGCTGTTAGAAGAAGAAAAATCCTTATTATAGTTCGAGTAGTTGATAACTGGAAATATTTCGCCTTCTTCGCAAAGCAACCATACTCAGAATGAGGCTAATGAAAACCGAGATAATGAAAGGGTGGGACTGTAAAAGCTGACAGAAGAAGAGGCTTTTTTGATAATAAATTTGATACTCCAATACTCCAATCCCGATATGCATTCTGAAATTGCAAATGCGATCTGAAATAGGGTAAGAAATAAACTGTCATTCAGAAGCCAATATCAATATCAATTTACTTCCAGCTGATATATACGATCCTACTTCCAATCCTCAAGAATGACAGAGACATAATATAATAATTATTGAGGAATTACGCTACTATATGTCAAACTGGTGCGCATCACAGATACGTTCTCTATGTAGCAGATGTGCAAGTTAGTCCAGGATATAGCATAACATCACAGATTATGAATACCCCGATGGTACAGATTCGATGATCATTTTCAGTAAAAAAAATATGAAGAACTCCAACAAATGCTCGAATATATCGATAACTGGAGAGGAAGTTGGACTTAGATCAATATAGATAAGATGAAATTCTTCTTAAGTAATAAACGCTGATAAGATACTTATTTTAATTCATTACGGGTTGAAGAGGTAAACTTTAAATATCCACTGTTAAATGGCCAAGCGACAAATGCAACCCGTATAAAAGCAAACAGAAATACATTCTTTCGCCTAATGAAATTTCTATGGAATCGCCTAAAATCACCGCCAAAAAGAAAGCTAACTGCAGCTCATACTATCCTGTTACATACAGCCAGTGAGAGTGGAAGATATCAGGAAGCTGTCTCGCTATGAAAATTCTTATCAATGGGTCGAGCAGAATCATATAACTGTTTCTATCTTCGCTTAAACATCTCTTTATTAATAATAATATCGTCATATACGCTATTTAGGCATGTTCTTCGCCCATCACAGGAATCACTGCACATCTCGTTAACTAATCCCTTTAATAAATGACATTAAAAGCGAAAATCATGAAGGAATGCCGCGCTCTTGCAGTCAATATATACAACTTAACCAGTAACGGTGGATAGTTGTTAAAAGAAGTTAAAAGAAGAAAACATTAAATAGAACCTCATCAGAGCTGTGTAAGCTATCCGTCCATGGCAATGAACCAGTAATCCAATACATGAGATTATACAAAAGAATTTCTAAATCAGCACGGAACGATGGATCACAACCTCGATGAGCATCAATTGAAGTAAAAAGCAATGTTCCATTGTGAGCTAAAAATAAAGAATAAATATGCCAGAACCGATGGAAATTTGTCATTCATCATTTAAAAAAGTTATTATTGAAAGTTATTGATAATTTATTAGATTTAATTATTAATTTATTATTTATATTTATTAAAGTTTTAAAAAATTTATAAATTTATAAATTTATCTCAAAATCATCTCAAAGTTTTCACATATAAAGAAATTTCATTGATTATCTGCGAAAAAATTTCAAATATGGAAAAAAAAGTAGTAAAAAAGTGAATGCAAAAAAACTGAAAATTGTTAAAATTAACCTTTTTTTTTATCTGGTTTATCAATATTATTTTTTGCCATTTTAGCCAATCCAAAATCAACCAAGACACAGTTAGCAAAATTCTTTGATGAGCCACAAAGAATATTATCAGCTTTAATATCAGAATGAACATAATTCTAAAATTAACAGAAATGAACGAAAAAAAATTGCGAACTAACAAAAAGTTCAAATTTTTAAACAAGAATCCAAATAAGAAATAATCAATCATTAATTTTTAATTGAAAAATGACTAATCATTAAATCATTAAAACAAGGTTCAAGTAAAAATATTAAATAAAATAATTTTTCTCTCTAATTTGAACATTTAAATATATACTTATTTTATTTCTTCTTTTAATATCATTGACCATTCCCAGATAAGGAATGAGACCTCTTCGGCACAAAAACAATTAGTGACAAAAATTCTCAATGATAATCAGTGACAGTCTGCAGCATGCAGTTCAATTGTTTGACTAATATTGATAGGTTTCGATAGTGATTTTTTTACGAATAAAAAAATGAATTTTTTTGAGTATAATTTAGAGATTCTATAATGAAACCTTCACTCAAAATGATTACCTGTTCTTGCATATAACTGAGGCAATTAGCGCATTGTATAGCGATCTTTAACGCCAATTTTTTCTCAAGTTTTCCACCCGATCTTTTACGAAAGCTTTCAAGAGATTCACCGTATTTCGGCATAATCAAAAAACGCAAAGATTCTTTATTATGTTCAAAAATACCACTGCTTATAAATGGTGGTAATCCGAGATGATCTAATTCTGCAAATGACTAATCATTTATGAAAATATGAAGAAAATAAAACCTAAAAAAAATCTAAAGATTTTTGATAATCTGATTTGATAAAAAAAGTCGAAAAACAAGCTTTTCTTCTGTATCCATTCCTGTAGCATTTCCATCTTCAAAATTCGTTGGAAAACAGTGATTTCTGTGAAAAGTGGTCCATTCGCACAAGGCTCCACTTTAATCACAAGACTTTCTTTTTTGCTATATTTATGTCCATTTATCTAAAATTTAGCCAAAAAATCTTTAAATTGGCGAAAAATTATGAAAGAAAAAAATATTTCTTATTTATTACTCTATCTTTTTGAAAAAAAAATAATGCAAAAAATCATTCTGAAAGAAAAATAAAAGAAAACAAAGAGACGCAAATAATAGGATTATAAAAAATAAATGAGAAAAGATGGAGTGATCGTCCTTGGCCTTGTCACCGACAAAGGGAATTTTTTTTAAATAAAAACTTTATAAAAACTTTATTTTTTATAAAAAAACCTGGTGTGCCGAATAAATACGACCGAAACCACCTCGAGCAAATTCTCTTTCTACAAAAAATTTTTGCTTTCGAGTGTCCGTAATAACTGTTCCCTCGGCGACAATTCCTGCCAATATGTGAAGATTTTTTCTTCTGGCAGAAACATGCTTTGCTGGCATATTTTTTCCGAAAATATTCTTGTAAAAGTACCACTATTTGCTTAGATTAGATCTGCAAAAAAAGAGCAATTTAGCAATTTAGACTTCATTTGCTCATCTGATAATTTTTTTCCTAAAGACAAAACTATAACGTACAAATGGATGTAAATATATTAGACATAGAAATTCAGAGCCTTTCGAATTGATAAGTATAATCACATTTATCTAAAGAGGGTTTAGACTGCGATTAGTACGATTAAATGATTATAAAATAGCATCAAAGGCCTTAGCTAAATAAAGATGGAAAACTGATCAAAAGGCTGGAACCAATTACAGAGATTAACTAACAACTGGGAAACAGTAGATTTTTTCCTACAGAATCCGCCGATAATTGCGAATCAAGTACTTGCTTCAAGAGGTCACTTAATTTAATATTTTACTTGCACAAGTTACACTTATCGGTGTATATTCTATCAAATTTCTAAAAGTTATTGCTGATTTTTTTTTTTAAGCCCTCACCATTACTGGTTAGACTTGCTCCGCTGGCTCATCGCACTAGAAAAATATGCCAGGGAATTGTCGGGCGATAGAAATATAGATAAAGAGAAATACAGACAAATACAGATAAGTAGAGAGCAGCACCGAGTTTTTGGACAGATTTATTCCTGCGGTGAGTCAGTACCGGCGCTCCGAATTGAACCACCTGAGCCATTCTGTGATTTTTTTTAAAAAGCCTCTAATTTTTTTAAAAAGTTATTATTGATTACCAACTAATAAACTTAACGATTCGCTTAATAATAAAGTTTCTACTTAAAAATCAAAAAAAACTTCAAATAAAAAATTTTAAACTAATTTTTTCCACAGAGATTTCAAAACTTTTCGAATTTTAATTGATGAATTGAATAAATTTTGGACAAACATTTATGGAACTTCAACGGAGAATAGTGGGGATTTCGGTGGAGGTGCTGGGGGGTGGGGTTGAGAACAATGCAGGAGGATTTTAGGGGAACTAATGCGTCTTGATGGGGACTATGGTTATATTCGAAGAAAAATGATTCAACCTACCCATAGAGTAAACCGCTTTACAAATGCAAGAACAAAAGGCCTATGATATCTTTAGGAAAACATTCCCAGCGCCAAGCATCTATGATTTTCGCAAAAATAAAAAAATTTCTGTCCTCTGCACTCGATACGCTTTTTAGAATTTTTCGCGACTGCAAAATAGAGTTTAGAACGGCTCTATTCTGTTTCTTTTTTTCAGTCTCTGTGCAGAAAATCATTTATTGAAAATTTTGCGAAGCAGCGGAGGAGATGGCAATCAACTATGGGTTCGCTTCGGACGAATGGAGGTTGGACGTCAGCGGTGGATTCTAAGCCGTGTAGTTGCATTTATATAATATAACATTACATATTTTTTGCTTTTCTGTTTACCCCTTCCATGCTACACGGTATTTGGGCGAGACTATTGTGCAGTTTTTGCTCAGATTGTAACCTCGGGCATCGAAATTTCGTCCGTCAGGAATTAGCTTCTCATCAAAAAGTCTCTGCAGTGTTGTGGGTCTGCTGCAATTCTATCCACGAATGACCCAGAAGTTTTTTCAGGAAAGAACAACCAGCGAGCAAGTGAAGTGAGCTAATCAGAAATGACGCCAACATTTACTTGCCCCACTTATCTTCGTAATGTCTGCCGTCTCATAATTCATGTTATTATTTTTCCTGTCTCTTTTCGATCAGATGGGAGCATCGGCCCTCTAGTAAGTCATAGGAAATCATTTTTAAAAATCTACTTAATATAATATTTTTAATTATTTGATAAAATTACTCTTAGGAATTATAAATCAGAAATCAACGGATCAATGAAGAGTAGAAATAATTCTGGAAAACTATCAACAACCTTGGAAATTACAGGTTTATTTCCGTCAGAGACGAAGTGCATCTTAGCGTGATAATCTGCTATTCACTCGGTTATCTTGTTTGGGAATTCAGTGTTTTTCAAAATTTTTTGCAATTCATCTTCCAATAGTAAATATTAAAGTTTCGTTAGAGACGAAAGATTAGATAAGATTTATTGAGAACAAATGCTAAATGCAGAACGGATTATTGATAAAAAAATGGCCAAAAAGGGAAAGCTGCCAGCATTCGTGACACGTGTTATCTATGTAATGGGAAAGTAGAAAAGACAGAAGCTGAATAGTGATAAGATGAAAAGTTTAATTGGTGATAGCATATGAAGACATCGAAAATATCAAGTAAACATCGCTGCATTATCGTTGGCACTGAGAACCTTCTTGGATAAGGAAATTCAAAACTAAACCATCAGCTAAACGTCAATAAACAAAAGTATGGCATTAAGAATAAGAGAATATCGGTGTATATCCACTGCAATCAAATATTTCATCGGAATATAGAATATAGCGATTTTTTTAATCTTTTAACAGAATGGCCAAGGCTTACAGTATAGAGTATAGATGAGGTGTGAAAGATTTAGCGGAAGAAGAAATAAATAATGAATGAATAAGTAATTATTAATTGATTACAACTGCGATGCTGAGAACACATCAGTGGGGCAAAGCAATCAACAATGGTAAGTACTGAAAAGAAGAATAAAAATAGATATTTAACAAAATAACTTATGTTAATAGAATATTATAGTGTTTAAATTATCATATCGTTGTGTTTGCAATATTTTCTAATAGCATTTGCTATTTGTTCAACCTGAGGGTGGCGACTTTTCTCCAGCAGCACTAACGCTTCCTTTAGTTGTTCTCTAAAAAAAAATTTATTGAATATGTTGACGATAATTTTCGATTACAATTTAGCTTTTTATCAGAGTGATCAGTGTTTCAATGTTTCTTTTTCTAATTGCGCCTACCATATCTGGTTTGGCTAGCTGTTCTGGTTAGGATCAAATAAGCCGTTTCCAAGTATCTTATAATCTGATAATCAGCATATTAAATTAAATTTTTCATTTAATATTTTTTAATTTCCTTATTTAACTGAGGGAGAAGAGGTGGGAAAAGAGGGATAGAGGTGATCGAGTTGGTTCGGTTCCAAATGGTGATGGGCATCCACCTATACTTTTTCTAAAGGCTCTCTCATATTCCGAAGGAATCACTTTTTTTAATAATTAATAGAGTCAGCCAAAAAAGAAATGAGTGAGTGCTGTGAGAAGTGATATTTATCGATGCATAAAATTTAATCTCCTAACTGGCATAAATCGGGCATAATTTTTTAATAAGTTTGAATGATAGTAGTAAATTTACGGAGGTGCTTTTTGTTCTGACACCAATTTGAATAGCCCAACGACTGCTCCACGCTTTCCTTCCCAATATTCTGGATTCGGCTCAATGCGTTCCATCGCATCAAACGCTTTGGCTGAGTAATAATACTCTTCGATCTACAGAAAAATTTTACCTTGGCATATGGGTTACAAAAATTTTTCAAAAAAAAAGCAAAATCGGAAATTTTATAAAAAAAAAGAAGTTAGTTCTAGTTTAGTTTAGGCTCACTCCGCTAGATTGTTTAGAAATTTTTGCCAGCATGAATGAAGAAAGAGAAATAGATTATAATTATTTTTTTTATTTACCTTGTAGCAATCATTTGCTATCATCCGTAAAATAAAAAAGTTTTCGGCGGATTGCTTCATTCTCGTACTTATCTGCCATGCTTGAGCTGCTTTCCCATTAAAAATATCTAAAAATATTTTTAAAATATAAGACTGACCTCACAACCCTTTTTCCTCTATAAACCCATATGCCTGATTAAAATTTTCCTCCTAATAGAATTAGAAATGCCACTATTATGGCGTTGGACGTTCGCTGCTTGCTCACAAGCTTTTATTCATTTCTCTTTTAAAATTTTTAAATTCATCTCAGAGAAGGAGTTTCCTTTAAAATCTGCAATTTTTAGACAAAAATAATTTCCGTGTTGGTTTCAAAGAATTCTAGGAAGTTTGGAAAAAGAAACCAAGTTTATTTTTTTAAATATGCATACATGATCGAGCAAGACTAAATATGTAAGGAAATTGTTTTTTAAGTAGTTCATTAGCAACCAAAAGCAGGCTGGATTCTGCTTCAATGGAATTACCGCATGCTAATAACGCTTGACCAATATTAAAATTGAATATATCGTCATTATAAAAATAAGTCTGAAATTTCAAATTTCATCGAAAAATTTCAATTTTCATCTATTTTTATTTCTTTTTGAAAATGAAATTGAAATCACCTTGATAGAGTTGAGATAAATAAGTACTTTATCAAATTGTTCCATCAAGAAATAAGCTGATGCCATAGCTTGACGACCTGCGATCGTATCTGAAATTTCTATTGGCTTATTGGTCTGGAAATATTCATTGGAAATATTTTTTAAAATTTGCCATTCCTAAATAAATATCAATAAAGATGGCTTCATTGGTCTTCCACACTTTTGAAACCATTCATCACAGTGAACAAGATATGGGACAATTCTTGAGCGGTGCGTATTGCAACCATAGATGTGAACTTTCGTTTTGGTGATTTGCGACGATTCGCCAGGGCATAAGAACTCATTCCTAGTTAGCCGACTAGTTTTCATTCGATCATCTAATATAAAAATGGATTCAATATTTAAAGCTTGGAAATGATCAAATGATCGAAATGATCGAAAATAAAAAAAATAATAGTAAAACGATAAGTATTCATTGAAAAAAAAGAATTCATAAAAAATTTTAAAAATTTAAATTTAAAAAAAGAATAGTTTTTAACAAAAGTTTCCACATCATAAGTGGTCAACAATATGCAAATCGTACAAATTGTTTTTTTTTTTGTCGCGCATCTGTTAGTTAATTTATAAACCATCTTATTTGCATATCAAAAAACTGTGAGAAATATCTGTGAATGTTTTTTAAGCCGACCCACATTGCCAATGTATGGCTTCCAACTGGGATTATTTTTTATTTTGGATAAACTAACGGCTGGCTTTCACCTATATTCACCGTATTCAATAACCACTTTCCTTCGCCAATATTCACGTTTTTTTTATTAACCACGTTCCAATTTTTAATTCCAATTATTTTGTGTTAAATAATTATTTTATATTTTATATTGTAAAATTGTATTTTCTAATAAATATTTTTATTCACTGTCGCAAGTGCATGCACATTCTTTTTCCGATAGCTTTGCACTTTCTGAAATTATAATATATTGATGAAAATAGGAGTTTCATCAGCGTCTGATATTTGGCTTTTGACTTATTTACGTTGATCCTTAGTTCAGTTTTATAGTTATTTAGCATCTCTTGCTTTTTTTCATAACTGCACAAAGGGCTACGTCATCACAGCATATTCAAAATTTGTACATTATGCTCTGGATTAATATGTACAAATTTTGCGTGCCAATAAGCAGTATTCTATATCATAATCGATTATTATAGAGTAGATTATGCAGTCCTAACGGATTAATTTTGAAATGGTTTGTCACTTCCCACATATAGATCAGTTCTATTGTTAGGCTTCATTGGTTCCCCTCACTTTTCAAGGAATCCATCACAGTGCTTATTAAAATGCCTTTATGAATCGAATGATCTTTGGAACACCTTCACATTCCATAATTCTCTAGAGAGCTACCATATCAGTGGAATCAAAGATAACGACAAAACCAATGAAATAAGTAACGGGAGATTATTTCAAGCGATGTCCAACATCCTCTTTAACGTGAATATTTGGTTATCACACCCAAACCTGTCTTAATCCAACTTGATTAAGACACAATTTTCTGCAGAGCAGAAGAGGAACAAAAATATTTTCAGTTGCTTGGTAGATTTTCAGTAAATCTTACCATCCTTTCTTGATGACTGGGAGCTACTGGGAGATTACTTTGTTGCAGTATTAATATCTGGTATTAATATCTGGTATACTTTTTTCTATATCGTTTGCATTTGTTGAAGATGAGGTATTTGGAAGATCATTTTCTCCGAGAGTTTTATTAGCCTTAAGCTATTGAATGAAATTATTTTTTGCGATTCGCATATTGTTCATTTAAACGATCTCTGGGCATTATACGAGCATTTAAACGGTCTCTGGGATGATAGATTGTGCATCATGGTTAAGATTAATCTCAATTTCAATAATTTTTGATAATTTCAATTCCAATAACGATTTTTATTCAGCTGTTGTTATATGTTTTCAAACTTAGGTCATTGCTTTGGAGACCTAACTGGCATATCTTAGTGTGGATATGGAAATCGGAGTTTTAATTGTGATAATATATATTATCGACAATCCCTGAAGAATCGTTGAAATTTGCATCACTGAATTATTTCGGTCTGTGCCTTAGGTCAAAGGCATTTTATTCAGTCCTTCCTAAGAGCCACAATAATATAGCCAGTATCCTTGCTCGGAGTTGTATAACTGCGCGAGAAGAGAGGAAGACAAACATGCAATAAACAATGTGATGTCCACACGATATTTGGAGAGAATATGAGGGATGATCGCCCGATTCCCAATATCCGTTCTAATGCTGCTATGCCTAAGATCTTGTTTTTTTCAATTGTATATTGTATAAAGTACGGACAGTTGTTTTTTCACTTATTAGATTACGACTTATTAGATTGCCCTGGCTCAAGAGCTTATTTTAGTGTGGAATCTTAGAACAATTTTACATGTCCCGGTTTATGCATATCCGAATATGAGCTATAAGCTATTAACTCATGGAAATAGAAAAACTGAAATTTTACTTAAAATTATTAAGATAGAAGAATTAAGAATTAAACATTCGATATGGTTCAAATGTCATATCAAATGTTTAATTCTTAATCGTACAGTAAACAAAACCGTACCAAGTGCTACAACCTGAATTTAAAAGAAATCAATTTAAATTAGCCCTAATGGTCTGAAGTTACTAAATCTTATTTGTGGAACTAAACTAAGAGGTCATAACTTTTTCGTTTATACTATTAACTACTGGAACAAGTTGTCCTATGATGTGGTCAACCCGTCATCGCTGCATTGTTTTAAAAGAAATTAATCAGATAATATTAATAACACTATATAATTTTGTCGCAACATAAAGGTTAAGATTTTCGTTGTGACGAAATAATTTAACGTTTTTATGCTTTTCTTATGTTTATTATTTAATTTTGTAAATTCAAGCGCATGGCAAATGAACAGTAATTTAATCTACAGATTCTAAATAATTTATATAAATTAGTGGCTATTTGTCGTTAGGCTTTTATAGTGAGAAATTTTTGCCAGAGAGATACTTGAATATTATAAGAAAATCCCCATAACCATCATATGTGGTTATTTATTTTAGCCGGAAGCAGCTCCTAAATCTTCTCTCTGCTCGAGACAAATGATAGCATCTTACCTCAGTACAGCTTAATTGATGTATCTATATATTTATTCTGATGATTATCTCAGTGAGTTAATAGCTATTATCCTCATTAATTATTCATTCTCTGAAAAAAAAATGGACTAGAAGTCAGCAGGTTCTATACTTCAGTGATTGCTATTTCGATGAAAGGACTGAAAAGGAGAAATAATATAAAACAAAATTAATTTACCGCATTCAGCTGCTGATTCTCCAACTACTTTGAAATATTCTCTTGCTGTTTCCAAATGTTTATTCTACAAAAATCAGTATTATTATCATCTATCGAGCGATAATTAGAAACCTTTTTAAATGATTAAAAATTTGGAATCTGCATTTTTTTAAAATTCGCCAAAAATAAGTATAGTCGGATGGCATGTTGTTTTGACAAAGAATAGGCTCAATTCGTGCCTCTCGGAAACAAAATTAATATGCGGCTAGCGATGAGCACCTACTATCTTTTTATCTCTAAGGGATTTGCCCGAAAAATTCTCATTATGAAATGTTAGGAAAAGAATCAAGACACTTTATTATTATTCCTAATCATTCTCGATGAAATCGATATAAATAATTTATTAGTGACCATAAAATAAATTACCGAAGATTTCTCATACCCAGTAATGCAGTAAGTGATTGCCTTCAACAAATATTCCTGAGGGGTTTCAGCTTTTAAACCAATCGCCAAATTAAAAGCTGACTGTACGTCGTCTGAATTCTTCATTACATAATTTTAAAATTTAATTAAGATATTAAGTCTTATCAATTGATACCTCGTTTCAAATGGAAAATAATAAGATTCAATCTTGCTTCTGGTATATTCTCGATGAGCGCAGGTAAGATTTGCAATGCACCGTCACCATCACGAAATACAACCTAGAAATATCAATTTTCTCGACTTTCAAAAACTATTCGGCTATAAGAAAATGAAGTGTTGAAATATTGGAAGGCAGGATATCCTTCCATTGACTGCATGATGATACTATCATTTTGAGAGCTAAGGTTCCTGCTCCTCTCTTCGACGAAAAACCTGTTATGACCTGTTATTAAAAAATCCAACTGGTACTACTAATAGTACTATTACTAATCCGCCTGCATTTATCGGTAAATCTCTGGCAATTTCCAACCAGGCAACTATTTAATTAATAGCATCGACCACATTTTTTATTTTCTTTATTTCTGATATTATTATTTATTTATTATTATTTTATTTTCTTATTTATTTACAAAAATGATAATTTTTCGTGTCCAAAATTAGGCAGCGAAAGGAAATAAATAAGTGGTTATAAGTGGTTTTTGAGTTACCTAAGTGTGCTGGTTACAATTAAGAATTTTTACCGAAGAATTAGTCACTTGGCTAGAAAGAGGGTTTTTGCCACCGTCATCAGGGTTTTCTAGTAACAGGGTTGGGCACAGGAGCTGAACCTTTGCTTTTCAACGCCATTATCTGAACCATCACTTTATACTGCGTTCTTTCACTCTCATTATTTTTTTTACTAAGAAATTATTTGGATATTTCATATTGCATGGAATTTTCTATTCTCTCTTTTCTTCTTTTGACTTTCATTATTTCTGGTTAGGCTAGCTACGCTGGCTACATGGATAAAATCTTTTCAAACTGTTCGACCCAGCGCCAACACTAATAGAAGCCTTGGTGCCATCCAAGGCTCAGCTCATAGAGTTTAGCAATTAACGAAATATGTCTCTTGAGGATGAGGAAGAACGGGCCCTAACCAACGAGCGACCTTATATGATGGTATTGTTAATGCAAGTGGTATTTGAGTGGAAATGAATGCAGTCATATGGTTATCAGATTTTATCCGCTCGGCGTATTCCGTAAAATATATTTTAGACATATATGATCAAAGGCAGATAATATCCTCCAGATATCCTCTTAATATTCTCCTCCACTCTCATTGGCCATGTTTTGCAACCATATAGCAAGATCGAATTGCAGCTGTATGGACGCGCACTTTCTCCTTTATGGTAATTTCGTTACAACTCCATAAAGGTTTCGTCAACAAAGAACATTTTTGGCTATCGTTGTTCGAGTTGCAATTTCATTTTTCGCTTAACCGTTTGGGATTAGAGTGGGCCCAAGGTATTTAAAATCGGGCATTGAATTTATAAAGAGAGGCATTTTATCAGCTTCTTGCATATAAGACGAAAAGAGTTTCTTTTTATTTAACATTGATCCTGAGTCCGCTTCTCGCTACAGTTGCTGACATGTTAATTAGCATTACTTGCATTTCATCATAACTGTCAGAAAAAAAGACTACATCATTAGCGTATTCAAGATCTGTGATACGATGCGCTGGACTGATTTGGACACCTCTTGAGTGCCGACAAGCGGTGTACCATTATCCAGTCTATCGCGCAGTTGAATATTGTAGGGGAAAAGACACAGCCCTGACGGACACCAGTTCCGAAGGAGTTTATCAGCTCCCCATATATATATCTGCGCCGACGTGCGCTCATAAGATGCCTTTATGAGTCGAATAATCTTCTTTGAAACATCGTCGCATTCCATCACCCTCCAAAGCTCCGCTCTATCAATTGAATCGAAGACAGCCGCAAAAATCGATAAAACCAGATAAAGGTGGGGGGTAGATATTTGAATCGGTGTTTTAACACATTTCTTATTTTCGCTCTATTTTCACCTTTCTATTTTCAATTGTCATTAGAACTTTTTCAAAATGTAATGAAATTTAAAAAATGAAAAGAGTACCAAAAAAGTGATGGTTTAAGCCATGGCGCAGCCGTGAGACATTTATAAATAAAGGAAATTTGAGGAGGATTAGGAGGAAAACTTTAAAGATTAAAAAAATAAGCAATTTGGTTTCTTTCCATATTGTGACATAATAAAAAATATAGAAATAAAAAACCTTTATGAAGTCGTCATGAAATCACCATAAAAATAAAAGTCCGCATCTATATAGCCGTGATCCGTTCGATCTTGCTATATAGTTCTGAGACATGGCCAATAACAGTAGAGAGTGGATATTAAGAAGTTATCTACCTTTGACCACACTCGTCTAAAGTACATTTTACGGATTCGTCGAGTAGATAAGATATCACATGATCGCATCCATTTTCGTTCAAGTACCACTTATGTTAATAAATTTATCACAGAGCACCGCCTTCGCTGGTTAGGGCACATTCTCCGTCGTCCACCACAGGAGTTGACGTATATTTCGTTACTTGCTAAACCGTGTAATGGTTGGCTTCAAAAGTAAGGTGGGCCAATCAAGATCTGGACTGATTCAGTTAGAAAAGATTTTGAACGCATGGGTGGACCAGCAATATATGGACTTAGACGATGGAAAAAGGAATGGTTTCTATTACTGTCGACGATGCATCAGATCACGCCGCTTGGAAACGGCCTTATCCTTGTAGCCGTTGGAGACAGCCTAACCAATAATGGTGAGAGCTGTTAAAAGAAGAAGAAGAAAAGCCTATTTTAAGCCTATTTTCCTTTAGAATTAATAAATATGAGAATTAATAAATACAAAAATAAATATGAGAATTATAGTAGTATAGGTAATAAATAACCCTTATTTTAAGATATCTTCTTGCACCTCTTTAAAAAGCACTAGCCAGAATATACCTTTTCATCAAATCCAAAAAACATGAAATGTCATGCGAAATTTTCAGTTTAAAATCTTAATTAAACTTTTTTTAATGTATCAAGAAATAGTACCAGTTATAAAGCACCATCATTTTTCTACTATTAATTCGTAATTGTTCACTTCGAGCATCACAAGTTTGATTCCACGCTTCAATAACAACAAACTTATTATTAAAATCGGGCTGATCCACCCCTATGTCTCTCGCCGACTCTGTAGTGAAAATTTCTAATTACTATGGTAATATACAACGAAGCTGGTCTAACCAGAAATGGTGACCGCATAAGCCTTATGTGATTATCCTTTTTAAGTCATAGTCGATTCGAAAAAAATTCATTGAGTTCGTTGAAGTAAAAAATTCCTTACCAAATTATGGGAAATAAGATCTTTGATTAAGAGAAGCGAAGATGTGTAGTCTTTAAACGCTCTTAATTCTTTTTGTGCTGTTTTGCCATTATAAAGCTTATATTGGTTGCATGCTTTCAGATTTAATGCTATTGGACTTTCGGGATAACTACTCAGGTACACCTGAAGTACTTCCTGGAAAATGTTTCATCTTATTTTACACTCAAGTCAATTTGGCCAATTGGTAATGTAATGTAATAATATAAATGCTAATGAATATTAATTACTGGCTATACTGGCTAAGGAGCGGCTGAAAAAAACATTTGAAAAAAACTCTTCGTGGTACGCTCTTTGGTTACTTAAATTTATTCCTGGAAAAAAGCTTTCATTTTAATTTCAAATTGATCTAGTTTTATAATTTTGAATAATCGGGAATATTGAAGCAGCATGGAAGATAAACTGGGGATTTGGCAGGGTGAAATTAAAATGAAAGCTGTATCAGGACAAAAAGGAGTGTTAAAGGAATACAACGAGATCTGAAAAACTATCTGTTAATGGATACTGAAAAACTATCTGTTAATGGATACTGTGAAGACAATATCAACCAAGAGCAGAATGGCGATCATCTTTACTTTTTGGTACTATGTTTTAATGCTCGAAAATATTTGTGCATAAAATTTTATGCTAAAAATTCTATATGTCCACAAAACTAGCTTTTTTAATCTTTAAGTAACTCGAAAATTTCAGGAGTAAAATGCATCTTACTTGTGATATATCATAGTAGTCCAGTTTATAATAACACATCGCCAAATAAACATTCAGTGCTATGAAGTTTCTAAAATTTCTTAAAACTTTTATTGGTTTCTTTATAAACGGCATTAATCTAAAAATCTATTTTATAATCTTTTTTGACTCCACACTCTGATATATGAAATGCATTTCAATTAATTTTAATGCCTCTGTTATATTTTCTATGACTGCAAAAAATTACTTGTTTTTTAATAAAATTCCTTTATAAACATTTAAGGCTTCCTGATAATGCGAGCGAAGATAATGAATTGAAGCTAAAGATAGCTGGTCATCGACAGTGTCGCAAAGTTGGCTGTGGTAATGCATTAACTGTTTCTCATCGCCGATTTTATTAGAAACATGGAAAAAAAGGCGATTCTGTAGAGGGCTTTTTTCTCCTAAATATTAAAAAATTATCGAAGTTGCAAAATTCACTTTACCCATTTAATTTCAACTAATTTATTCAGTTTTAGGACCTAAACTGCAATCAAATATTTGCGATCTAAAATAAATAGAGGTACTATAGTCATGTGCTTTTGATTTGTTGTGAAGAAATGGAATGCAAGCATCACGATTTAATTCCTGCCACTTGAATTGTAAAATTTTTTCATTTAAAAGAAAGATCCACTTGTATTTCTAGCCCCAAATGACTCCAGTACTCCATACAGTAAAGCAAACTAGAAACGGTGAATGCGAAAAAGCTGCTAGAGCAAGTTGTCATTTAAAAAACCTTTTACGGCTTGCTCCTTGGATTCGGGATACATTCCAAGAAAGAAATAAATACATGCCATGTAAACATTAATTTCTGGAGGACAATCGCTGTCTTTCAGCATTCCTTCGTAAACCTCAAAGAAATGAAAAAAAATTGAAAAATGTGAAAAACATAGGGATTTGTCTAGAATAACTTGGATGTCGCTCACCACTGGTTGTTAATTTTGCTGAGACAAGACAATTTTGAGTCAATTGATAATAAAAGTAGTACAAATGAGTCGCCAGCATTATCCGGATTTTTGAAGAAAGTTTTATTCCTCTCCGGCGTTTCCAGCTGAGCAACCCACTTCAACAGTCTACTACTTTTTGCATTTACCGTTCGGCGAGTTGCCGTCAAACAAAACGAGTGTCTTGGTCGGATTCGAGCCCGAGACATTTTCGGTTCAACCATCTTGCCACTAAGCCCATCATCCATTATTATCGAGTGATTTATTCCTTTGGAGAAGAAATTAAATAATAAATAAACAGTAAGATAATTCGTTATTAGTTGCTGTATGCGTATCTCTTATACGCTTATTTTTTCATCCCTTTAAAACGCTTCTCCTTGCACTCTTGCTATATTAGTGTTTGGGATTTTAACCAGATGCTTAAATTTGCCTAGATTCAGTTCCTCATCTCTGCGATCTTTTCCTTGACGTTTTTTTCAGTTCATTAAAATTGCCTTTGAATTTATTGCACTCATTTGTATTATTGCTTCCTTCCCTTCTGTATTTTTTTTCCTAATGCGTTAATGATGCCGATTTAAACTTCTTTGTGGTTTGTGGTTTCTCTTAATATT
The DNA here is from genome assembly GCA_900625125.1 of Dracunculus medinensis. Classification (NCBI taxonomy): domain Eukaryota; kingdom Metazoa; phylum Nematoda; class Chromadorea; order Rhabditida; family Dracunculidae; genus Dracunculus; species Dracunculus medinensis. The sequence continues at coordinate 122,798 of UYYG01001223.1, forward strand.
TCTTCAAGCCTTACTACAAAGGCTTACAGGTTTCTTCATCTTGAACCCTTGATTCTCGCTTATTAATCAATCTGGTTAAAATACCGTAAAAATATTCCTTCATACATTATTATTTTAATTTTTTCTATGAAACTTTTTTTTTCACTTTTCTGGCTATTACAACCCTTTATTTAAATTTTAATGTTAGAAATTATGAGTATAAACTGTGGCTACTGTAATGCAGTTAGGATAAAAAATATGAGAAGGGAAATCTTGAATGAATATAATGAGAATTGGTACAGAAGAGAAAAAAGTGTGATATGAAGGATATTAATGGTATATAAATTGGATGTGATGGGTATTAAAAAAGAACGCCGAGAGGAATATTTCTAAAAAGTTTGGAGGTGCATGAAGGGGAATGAATTTCATTTATTCATTTAGCTTCATGGAATTAATTTTTGCAAATCTTGCTTTCATTATCCACACTAATCATGATTTTTAACAAGGCGAATTTCGCTCGTTTTTTCATTTGTTTGTTAAAAGTACTAATATATAAACGAGAATGCTTCTAACAAGAATAGGAAACAATATCATCTTATGTATATTTATCTATAGGACAATAATATCATTTATCTATTTTTGGCAAGCGATTATATTTTATTCATAATGAAAAATGGAGAATGACAAAAAGAAATAATTTTAAGAAAAATACCTCTAAAGATTTTTTATATTCTCCGGCATGAAAAGCGCAATATCCAAGCCACAAATTTGTCAATTGACTGATTGGACGAAACTGCAAGATTTGTGGTCGAATTTGACAAACACAGAATTCATCAGTTCCTCTTTTCAAAATTAAATCGAGAAAAAAAGGATTGAGTAAATTTATGAACATTTTTTTCTTTGTTAAATATCAGAAATAGGTAAAATTATAAGCAACTTTATACCTCGAGAAGAGAGATGGCGCCGGAATAATCCCTTTTTGCCAGAAATTCATCCAACTCTGGAAGTTTTTTATACTTCATCTTTTCTTTCTTGTTATTGAATCGTGCACGAGATAAAAGCTAAAATAAATTCATTTCAGTAAAATATTTATCAAAAAGTGGAACCTTTGCTGTTGAAATAAATATGGATAAATATAGATCGAGTGGCTTATTGCTAAGTTCAACAAGCGACATGGGTTTTAAAGTCTGTCTCTTGGATCAAAATATTGGGATTCAATCATCCCAGTAATTACGAATTGCAAATATCAGGTAGGACTAATAATTTGTCATAAATCATGAGAATTTCGTTTGAAGTGCCAAAATTATTAAAATATAATTAGGATTAAGATATATAGTTTTCCTGGATAAAGGATAATGCACAGCTTTCAAAGATTTCAGAACAAGCATTATTATGGATTTACAGAAGGCTTTAAGTTCGTTTCTAGGATGTATTACACCCTCTAAAGAATGTCTAATAAATACTATTCAAAAGAGGCTTACCATTTTTCATTAATATAGCAATATATGTCTCCGATACTATGAAAAAAAATTGAATTGCGCAGTTACCCTTAGCAACACATCGAATGCTCGTGCACATTTCGAGAGAAATATCACAGAGACCACGATTTGTTACTGCAATCATTAAAGGTTAAATATTTTAATTACGCTTACGCTTAATTACCATTACGCTTAATTTTTTTAACTTATTTAATTTATTTGTCTTCTAGTGGTATTCACCATTTTCTGTTTGGCTGTTAGGACCCCTTTCCAAAGAGTCATTTAGAGAGAAACGAAGGCTAAAGAAGCCAAAAAGAAGTCAAAGATGATAAAAAATTAACAAACTGTTTGAAAGAGCCATTTAGAAAAGATAAGAAAAAGATAAAAAAGACATGGTAACCAGTTAAAACAAATCATAAATGGAAATAGCGTGCTGAAATACTACGATGATAGCTATGATATGTGCTAACTCGTTGCTAACTCCTAGTGACCATATAAATAGAGGATCTTTAAAATCCTAGCGTGACCTTTCACAGATATCATATGCTCGATTCTGTAATTAAATTTATTCACCTTGATGCAGATCCTCTTTCGTCCTCTTTTTATCTTTTCTTGCCATTCTCAGATCTTTTTCCAGAGAACTGAATCTTCGCATAATAAATCCAAAATAGGACAATTTTAGGTCAGTTGTGGCTCGAATGAAAACTTCGGCTTTTTTGATGCATCGTTTTCTTTTAGATTCCACGACATTCTCAGGAATATTTTTTTTCCAAAGCTGAAGTTCAAATGCATCCATCCTCTTCCTATCCTGCTTCATTAAAGCCTAAGCCTCGCTTGTTATAAGGAATACCATGGCTTGCATGATCTTTCTGCCTAGTCATATTGCATATAAATATATTTCTCAAGTCCTTCGTGCCCGTTTTCGTCCCAACTAATCTGTGGCCGACTTCTTAAGTGATTGTACCATTATTGTTGATGGTTGAATTGATCCTAAACAGCAAAAACCATCTACAACTTCGATATTGATTGATATATATTGATACTGATTGTCAATTCTAAATCTTGTACTATCCGTTATCATTAGATAGTCTTTTTTATATTTAGCTTTAGTTTTTTTTTTCATACTTTTGGTACCAAAGCTTGGAAATCCCTTATATCCTCGTCTATCAGATTTTTTTCTCCAGTTTTAAAATGCTTATCTCAGGTTGTTTCCTCCAGATCCGCCTTCAGCTTCCCTTAGTATATTACACCTTATATATTTTGCAGAAAAATTGAAATAGGAGGAGAGTGAATATCTTTGTTGCAATTCCAACTTGAATCCAGGTTGTTTTGCCACATTCTATTTGTGCTTCTATTTTCCTGCTCTATTTTTAAGGAGGAAAACTACGATTCTGGAACTCCTATTTTTGAACGCATTCCTATAGTTATACTTGACTAAAGCTATCAAAGACTACAATCGATTTTCTATAATCGATGAAACACATGTGCTTCTTTTTAGTATAGCATGTACCTCATGTTTCTCAGCATTTTCTAAAATCAGCTGGAACATCTGGCATCTCTTTCTCCATTCACGGTTCTGCACTGGATGATCCTAAGCAATATTTTGCTAACAATTTAAACAAGAACATTACGAATATAAATGCGTAAGGAAAATTAAGCATACGATAGTTTGCACTTTCTATTATGTCTCTTTTTTTTGGTAATATAAATTGATTTCATTCAATCAGCAGGTCAGTGTATTCGATTTGCTGTCCTAGTTAGAATCTTGATTAAATCTTTTTCAGTTGCTTGCCAAATTTCACTGAGTATTCGATCAACCACAATAGTTTTTCGATATCTTGGGTATTATCAACTGTGCTATATAATATTTCAGTATGTTCCTTTGATCTGTTTGTCATCTATCCATTAGTGACTTTTACTATACGTCCTTCGAAGTTCAGAAACCGTTTGAAAAACTTTTCTCTCCTTCTCCTTCTAACATTACTCTCAACATTACTGATTAGGCTGGCTCAGCTGGCTACAAACACAGGACGTCGCTAAGCTGCTCAGCATGACGTCACTAGTAGTAATGGAATCCATTCCCTTTTTATCACCTAGTCCATATATCGCTGGTGCCCCTGTATCAACCCAGGTCTTGACTGATTTTCTTGGCTTTTGGCGCCAATCATCACAGGGTTTAGCAAGTAATATAAAATATGTGTCAATTCCTGTGGTGGATGACGGAGAACGTGCTCTAACTAGCGAAGACGACAATTTATGATAATTTATTGATACGGGTGGTGTCTGAGCAAAGACGAAAACCTTTCGTTTTATTAACATTGATTTTGAGTCCAATTCTCGCTGCAGTTGTTGGCCCTCTCAAAATTTTTATCAAGTCCCTTTTTGAATTAATTTTTTATATTTCTTGATTCGTTTCTTCTCATTTTGTTTTTACGGTTCTTCGAATATCCAACTTGCTTTCTTCATTTCTTTTATTATTAACAATCCTTAATAATTTTTATGTAATAATTTTAATTTTTATTTAATCCTTAATAATTTTTAATATAATGTTTATTTTTCAATCCTTAACACTTTCCTTAAATAATTCCATAATTCCTTTGGTTCTATGCATAAGATTCAGAGTTTCGAAGCGATAACCTCAAAGGTGATAACCTAATATATGTTTAAGATGCAATACTAGGGAAACTGATTGACTTCAGTTTTCTTTCTAGTTTAATCTGAATATTACACATGATCACTTCCATAATTAACAAACAATCTGTCGATTTCGAATTTGATTACAGAAGTTATCGTCTCTGCAGATGGGGTAAAAATTTAAATGGTATGAAAAGGATGTTCACGAAATCTAATCCATATTAGTCGGTCACTAAGTGCATTGTTGCCAAGAACTGGCCTTGTCATACCATTGTCAATGATGCATCATCATTTTTTTTTTGTTTTTCATATGTTGAATTATAAATGACGTAATGTTCTGGCTGAAAATGCCCAATCACAGGTTCATTTAAATTCGCTGATGCCTAAGATATCTAATGCCTAATTTTTAATAGTTTCATTTTTCTGCAAAGTTTTATATCCAAGAGGCCATAGATGATATCCTTACTCACAAAAACCTCTAATATTAGTTAATTGAGCACTCCAGTCTTTATCAAGTCGAAAAGCTACTGGAGTTGATGGAATATAACAAGGTGACTAGTGGAATTTTGCAGACAATAGAAGAAGTCACCAAGGTTCTAATTAGATCATGCTGGCAAATCTGGAGAACTAAAAGCTAACCAATTAACATAATGCACAAAATATCACATTCTTCACATGCTAGCAAAATTATGCTTGAAATTATCCACTGCAGGTTAGAGCCTTATAAGAAGAAACAGACAGGTGTCCAAGCCGATTTTCGAAAAGACTGTGGACAAGGCATTACTGCAATATTATATTAAAATACTATTAAAACACTTCTGATTTATGAAGGCTTAATATCTTAAATTGCTGATATGCATTGGATAAATGAAAAAAGTCAATTTTATGCTTCATTGGCTATAAGAAAGCCTTTGATTTGTGTCGACTATCATAAGCTGTGGAACGTGCTCAGAACAGTGGCAATCCCAGAACATCTCATTATCTTTATGAGAAACTTATATGCAATAAGATACCGTTGGCAAAACAACTGGCAGATTGCTAAAGGAGTGCGACCAGGGTATTATTTAACGGATACATGGAATACATATTAGGATAGGCTGATTTGGAGAAATATAAAAGTGCTTTCAGAAGTGAAGGGAGAAGCATCAACAATCTATTTGATGGGATCTCCAAGTCTTAATTTTAAAAGGCAAAAAATACAGCGAAAAAATGGGACTGAAACTAAACACAAATATAAAACTAAGAAAACCAAACTGATGGCAACAGGTTGATGAAACAGCTTTAGAATCAATAATTAGTACATCGAATTGGTTCATGGTTTCTACTTTTTATGACCATTAGCAATAAATAAAGATACGGTCAAAAAGCACGCCGTAGATTAGCTCTGAGAAGAGCGTTCACGAATACGGGGAGATATTCAAATTCCGATTATGCATGCAAAAATTAGAATTATACAAGCAGTAGTTAGGTGCGAGACTTAGCTTTAACGAAGCAGAATAGGGAAAGAAAAGAAAAGAATTGCTTCGATGGGAAAAGAATTCCGTGGACAGTCAAGAAAGCAAACTGTTGGATCATCGAACAAATCAAAGCGAAGTGCTCATTCGCTGAAAAGGCTAAAATTATCTTTTTTGGATATATTATGCGAAGACCTCTGGAAAAAGAGTAAGAATACGTCTAAGAATACGTATACGGAATGGTATACGGAAAGATTAAAAGAGCGTGCAAAAGAGCGACAACGTGCATCAAAATGGATAGATTCAGTTGAAGTCGAGCGTTTTTCTGATGGTTTGGAAAGATCGAGCCAGGGACAAATTATCTTGAAGTATATATTCGAAGTATATATTCATCATCGAAGTATATATTCGCTAAGTAGAAACGGTTTGATGACACAATCGTCACCAGTCATACTTGCGGATAGAAGTACAGATAGATCTCTAGCATCATCTTTATTAATAATTTTCTATCACCAAAATCCAAGATCGAGCCTATGATGGCCCAATCATAATCAGAACAAAATGTCATTCAAGTATTCTATCACTTATATTTGTTATTTGTTATTTTTTCCACTATTATTTGTTATTTTTAATTGATTTGTTAAGATTAGAATGCATAAAAAATTGAATAATAGTTTTATCGCTAATTCATTGCTTTATGAAATAAATTATTTTCAGATATCTTATAATTCAGTTCTTATTAATACTGAGTCGAAGGAACGAAAAAAATTAATATTGTTTTCAGAGCGCAAAAATAAACTATGAACTAATTATTTTTAAATCTGTGAATCAAAGGATCTTCAAACCATAGTTTTAAAAGTTACAGCGAAAAAAATGGGACTAAAACCAAGTACGAACTATAAGCTAAACTAAACTACGAAGGCTAAACTAATATCAAATAGATAGAACAGTCAGCCCAAGGACAATCGAAATTTCTGCTTTTTCAGGATCAACCATCAACAATAAATATTCTGCAGATTAGCAGACATGAAGACTTTGAAAAATAATATTTAAATACCACAATGTGATTATGCATTGAAAGATTAGAATTGGTTTTCTTTATAACTCTGTATGGATGAGAGACTGAAGCTTTAACGAAGCAGATAGAAAGATTAGAAGCATCTATAATTGTTTAATCCTAATGGGCAATAATTTAGCTAAAGAATGATGAGTATTGTAGAAAAGAAAAGTAAGTGAAAAGTAAGAGTGAGTAATTAGAAAATAATTAACGAACAAATTTCTCAATTGTTGGTAATTGAGATCTTCTTGCTTTTTGCTGTTTGCAGTGATTAAAAATATGATTGTCATTATAATGAAGAGTTTAGCCCTAAAAATTTTGTCGATTCATATCAGATTAGCTGAATGATCTTTACTTAGATTATCGTTTGGAGCACAATGACTAAGCCGCTGCCTCCGAGAAGAGCTCATTAATAAATTCAGATGATGCTGGGGATGCCCTGTATTTCCTAAATAATTTTCTGAAAAAATTTTTCCATACTTTACAGCCAATGGAAAAAGCATTGCCAGAAATGATGAGTGTTAAACACCTAATTATTTCTTATATCACTTATATCACAAATTATGAATAAATAGTTCCAAGCTGTGGTTGAATTAATATAATTGGTTCGATGAAAAGAAACAAATTTCAGACAAGAAATATTTCAATATAAATTAAAATTCTATGAAAATCTTTCATTAATATACAAATTTTTTCGAAAAGCTATAGAAATTTCACAAGAATGGAATTTTAATGAAAAATATTTAGGTTCTTCAGATTCCTTCAGAAAAAATTAATTAATTAATTCTTTAATCAATTTTGCTTAATGTATTCACAACATAATTGCCGATTAAAAAGCGATATCGGATAACAATTTTATATTTTTCATTAATTTGACTGGAAAATATGAAAATATTAATTAAGCCTTTAAACAAATCGCCACTATACTGTATTGTATTAAGGTGTATTAAAATGTGCTGTTGAAACGAAGTGGGTGACCTCTATGAGCGGTTACGTTGAAAAGGCGCTCTACTCATTAATCAATAAAATTAAAAAAATATTTTTTTTTAATCGCTATATTATCATATTATAATATTATCATATAATTTATTTATTATTATTTATCATCTACGAATCGGAAAAGTTTTTTTTTTTCCTTTATGATATCATCTCTAAACTTATCTTTTAAATTTAATTTAATTATCTCTATCCTCTGTCTTTGAAAAAAGTAAATCAGCAATAATATCAAAAATGCGGACCCACTTGTATCTCTATTCTCAAGTGACTCTATGATAAAAGGGTCAGGTCTCTTTGACACGACGCCCACGTCTCACGACACGCATGTTACTTCCGACTCGGTTGTACATGCGATAAATACCAGCCAGGCGCTATCGTATAGTAATAATGATGAAAGTCCAAGGCACAAGCACAGAATTTGCCCGCGAACTAAAATAAGTAAGTACTCAAAATCAAAGGAGGAGTGAACCTATTCTATAACACTTTTTAAGCGCGGTGAGGTTAGCTATAGCTGCTTGGAACATCAGAACGCTTATGGATATTGCAAACCAAGCGATCACTGTCAATACTCTCTCTAAATACTGCGTAGATGTGGCCTGTTTGTCGGAGGTCCGTCTTCCTCATGTCGGCTCCCGAGTAATTATTAAGCCTGGTTCCGAGCAAAGATATTTAGATATAAAGATATTACTATATCACAGTGGCGTCTCGGATAATTCAGAGAGAAATGGCGATTGCCATGTCTAAAAAGGCTCGATCTGCTTTGATTGAGTGAAAGCCAGTAAAGTGACCGTGATGCCATTTCTATCATGATGCCATTTCTATGAACTCGGTGATTGGCGAATATTGGCTATATATTAGTCAGTCATTGCTGGAAGAGTTCTTAGAGTTCTTTTCGGGGTGCTGAAACTGGTAACTTCCATAGATTAGATTATGTTATGGTCCGAGCCAAAATTCGTATAAAACTTGCAAGTCGTAAGAAACAGCAGTATCGCATGATCTTTCAACTATCTCAAATTAAATGATCTGTGACGATAAGCGTATTTCAAACCTACTGGTCCCAACTAAAGATATGCACAAAAGTCAGCCACTTTAGTAGGAAATGCGCTAGATGGGTGTCGGAAGTAACTGTCTGAAAAAGTTGCCAAAGCTCGAATATCAGGAGATGCTGACTATCGGATACTTCGAAGAATTACAACGACAGCAGCATGGCGGGACAGGAATCGCTATTGGAGCGATATGGCTTTGAGAATGGAGACGGCTGCTGCTCGGATAGGTGATAATAGGAAACTGTTTCGCCTTCTCCACAAAACAATTATAACTCCAGAAGTGGTCAGTGAAATGGTACGAGATATTAATGGGGTGCCTAATAAAGCTGTCAAGGATCGCCTCAGAAGATGGAAAGAATTTACTAAGGTCAAACTTAACCACGATGCTCCATCTATTGTCCCGAATATAACTGATTTCTCGTCGAGCTTTACGTTTGCAACTCTAAGCCGCCAACAGAATAATCTCTATAATCCAAAAGACTAATAAAACTCCCGGAGAAGATGGTCTTCGGGCCGAACTCTTCAAATATTATCCATCATTGTTCATAACTCATGTTTCATCAAATATATTCTCTGGTATGACAAAAAAAAATAATACCAGAAAACTGCAGCAAAGCAATTCTGCTTCCCATTCATAAGAAAAGTGATAGGACTGCGACAATTACCGAGGAATCAGCCCACTGGACATCTCCGGAAAAATTTTCGCTTCCCCACGAGATAGCAGAATGCATTCTAATCAAGCTGGATTCAGAGTGGGACGTGATTGTATTGATCAGATATTTAAAGTAAGAAAGGTAGGTGCTCGAACATCGCTTCAAATATTAGCAACTCACCAAATCATTTACTTAATCGATTTTACAATTGCCATCGATTCGTTTGATAGGGCAGCGCTCTGGAGAGTGATAGAATGTGACGGTGTCGCAGAGAAGATCATTCGGCTCATAAAGGCATTTTATCAGCATATCCTGGCGCGTACTCTGTGTATATGGGGAACTGACAGACTCCTTTGAAATAAAAACTGGTGTCCACCAGGGTTGCGTTCTTTCCCTCACAATATTGTCGGCAGTCAAGAGATGTGCGACGCGGTTACGCTGATGATGTAGTCCTTTTTGTCAATTATGAGGATAGTTATGCAAATAATGTTAAACAATGTTCAACAAGTGCAGCGAGAATTGGACTCAAAATCAATGTAAATAAAACGAAAGCATTTTCGTCTTATATACAAAATGCTGATAAAATATCTATTTTTATCAACTTATTGCCGGTTGAGGAAGTGCTGGATTTTAAAACCTTGGATCCACTCTAATCCCAAATGGCCAGGCAAAGAATGGAATCGTAACCTGGACAACAACAGATATGTTTTTTCGGTTTATGAAATTTTTATGGAATCGTCGCGAAATCACCATAAAGACGAAAATCCTCGTCCAAATAGCTGCAATTTTTTCGAAGTTGCTATATAACTCTGGGACATGGCCAATGAGAGTGGAGGGAGAAGATATCTGATATTAAGAAGATATCTGCCTTTGACCATTCATATCTAAGGTATATTTTACCAATCTGTCGAACAAATAAAATCGCACATGATTATATCCACCTCAAATACCACCTAAATTAATAATGTTATAATGTCACCGAGTGTAGCCTTCGCTGGGTAGGGCATTTTCCCTCGTCCACCACAGGAGTTGACGCATATTTCGTTATTTGCTAAACCTTGTGATGGTTGACGTCGAGAAGAGGACCAGTCAAGTCTTGGACTGGAAAGATTTTAAACGTATAAGGAGACCAGCGATATATGGACTTTGATGATGGAAAAAGGAATGGCTTCTATTAATACTAGTGATGGCGTCGGACCGAGCAGCTTGCAAATGCTCTTACTCTTGTAGCCAACGGAGCTAGCCTAACCAATAATGGTGAAAACTGTTAGAAAAAGAAGTGCTGTTGGTGTAGATATGCTTACTTCTGATAAACGATATTTGTGATAAATATGCAAACCGAGTATTGTGAGAGTAAAAAAAAGTGCATGATTACAATTTTATCAAATTTTCATTGTTTCATTCATTGTTAAAATGAATTTCTATCATGCAATTTAAAAATTTATAGTAGATCTCTACAATTAAATTTTATTAGTCTATTCATTAAGAGAATCGCGAATTAATTTGTTCGATCCGAAGTTAATGGGCTAATCATTTAAATTAATTTGAAAAATTTTTTTTTTTTAAATGAAATTCATTTTTAGGCAAACAAAGAAAGCGAAGGGCTTGTAACAACAATTCGCTTGAATTTGCAATATCCATAAAATAATATTGACAATAGAAAAATGCTAATTAAGTAGCCAAATAAAAAAAAAAAGAAAGCATCATCAAGGAAACTATTTCAAAGCAAGAATCACGGAATTTTTAAGTTTCGTCCCAAAATTCCTTTTTATCGAATGCAGTTCTTATGAAGTGCAGTAGAAGAAATGATCAAAATCCTGAATGAGGAAAAACCATAAACATTAATTTTACGTATTTTCAGATATATTTACGTATTTATTTCTAAATTATAGTTTCAAAAAAGGAATGTGAAGTCATTTTTGTGGTTTTTCTTGTTTTAAAAAAAGGCCAACATGTTTCTGTGGTTTTTAAGGTTCTACTGCCATAAAAATATTTGAACCTTATAATTCTCACAACCCCACAACCTTATAATTTTTTTTTCTTTCTGGATTTCAGTCAGTCGCAATTTTAGTTTTCGAGAATGATTTTCGTGATTTTGATACAAATCCCGTGTAGTAGTTTAACGTCGTCAATATCATTGTTTAGTTCTCTTATAAAAATATATAACAGTGGCGTTCAAATCATATCATAAGATAATTTGTTCCAGTGCCTAATGCCAAGAATGAAGAAATAATGCTTCGCAACTCAATTTAGTGGCATAAAATGGCTGTGTGTTATTGCTGAATTTGGAGCGCCGATGCTGAGGTTTTGCACAATTAAATGTGCCCAAAAAACTGGGTGATCTGGCGATTCCCCTGTGCTTCTAACGCCAAGAGAGTCTAACCAGGTGAGAGCTCTTTTAAAAAAACTCTTAGCTCTTAGTTCTGTAGATAGGTAGATATGTTTCAATTTTTAATTTCTGGCCACTAGCCACTGAATTATATTCAAGCTGAACCTTTAGTATATCCCAGTTTAATACATGGACCTTTTAAAGTGGATAGTTTTTAAAGTTAACATCAAATCCTGTAATCCTTCTCAAAAATCTAAGCTATTTAAAAGCATTACCAGGTTTGAGACAGTGCAAATTTTTTTTTTTTATTTTTGCATGTATCAATGAATTTATTTGATATATGATATCTAAGTGAGTAACTGACTTTTTTGTATTCCAGTGGAGTGTTTTCTTTATAATTCAAAATGCTCGAAATATTAAAGTAGTTGTAAATTCAGAGAACTTCACTATTATTAGGCAAAGAAGATTTATGAAAGATTTTTTATCAATTTTAGATCAATTTTTCATTCTTACATATTCACTTTTGAATCCTTACAGCTAATCTAAATCTCAACATTTTGTTGCTATTTCAGATATTCCTGGTAAACTTTTTAAATTAAAAACATGAAGGGAAAAACAAGTAGATAAGCTGCAAATTTCGGCCCTGAAAAAAGTTAATTTATTCGCAGCTAATTGTTCAATTAAACTAAGATGCAGACTAAACCATTCTCAGACAGACAGCGATCCTTTAAATAAGATAATCTAAAGTCAAATCGATCAATTAGGGTGTTTTCTCCACTTTCTTCAGGAACGAATAGCTAATAACTATACAATGACTACCAATCAATTACCTTGAAATCAAGCTAATTAATTCTATAATCAAGTAAATAGATTAATCAAGCTGCTCAAAATGAACCAAAATAAAGGCTTCCATACGCTTTACTATAAGGCTTTTTCAATTTTTTTTGCCTGCTAAAAAAAATTAAAAATCTAGTAAAATCTAGTAAAAATCACTTTTTTCAAGTTTTGTTCTCTTGATTTTGTAAATTTTCAAATTTTAATTTTATCTTAATTTTAGATAACTAAAAATTAGGAAAAAATTAGTAAGATTATGGAAACCAAATACTGATTAAATTTGCTGACAAATATTGATAACTATTAAATATTTTATTTTATGCATTATATACAGTAAAAAATTTAATGAAATCAATTTTTGGATTTAATATCCTTAGTTTTTTTACCATATTCCACGCATTGATAGCTGATTTGGTTGTTGCTCAGATCAAGCGTCAATAATTAAAAATGATTGAATGATTATTGTCCTTTTTTATTTAAGCCTAAGCTCACTGTAAATTTTTTTTTTAAGAGCCCTCACCATTATTGGTTAAACTCGCTCCACTGGCTTGTCGCATTGAGCAAAGTGCCAGGGATTCCCATGACGATAGAAGTACATGTGAGTCGCCAGCATCACCCGGATTTTTATACAGCTTTACCTCTGCGGGGAATCGAACCCAGCTCCGGCTGCTCCAAATCGGGCAACAACCCACTGAGCCATCAGAACTTTTTGCTATTGTCAATTTCACCAAATTTGACTCAAATAATACACAGATTAATAAAAAATTTTCTTTAATAGTGAGAATATTGCAATAATTAGTAATGACTGTAATATGACTAACTCTTTGCAAAGAATATTTACAAGGAAATTATTGGTTTCTTAAGAAAGAGCTTTTTATTCATCGATTTTTTAGAATAAACAATTTGTCAATTAAATTCTTTCATTTAGTCCAACTGTTTTGAGAATTTCGTTAAATCGGTTAAAAATTTAAAAAATTGTTAAATAGTTAAAAATTGTGATTTAAAAGGAAGAATAGTTGAAGAATTATAATTTTTTACTGAATAGGATTGGCATTAGTTATCAAAAATGCTTTGAAAAATAAAATATTTTAAACAAATCGATCTCTCATCTTTGCTGGGTACCGACCGAGAGCACTTTTCATTTGCACGATCATTCTGATATTATCACGAGTCACAAAAATATACTTGATTTCTCTTTTAAGAATTGTTTATAATGGTGCAAAATGATTATGAAATTGAATAAAAACATTCTTATAATCCTATAAGATTCAATTTCCTAAGTAAATTTGGCTCATTTTACTAAATTTAATTTAATTACTAAAAATTTGCTATGAATATGGTTTTTCGACAATCCAGAGGTTTTTTTTTCGAGGTTTTTGACTTCGTTTTGAAATATTGCAGTAAATCATCAAAAATTTAATCAAATTTTTCTGTTAAATCAAAATGAAGCACAACTGAGAAAAAAACAACAGGAGTCGCATCAGAAATAGCCTATCAACGTAAAACTAATTGCATATCAAATAAACGGCCAAGAAGATCATTAATTTAGTAATTTAGTCTGTTAAAGTCGATAGGTACAAGTGCCTAAGGCGAGTTGGTATTTGTAGTTGATTATTCAAAAGCCATTTTAGTTTTTTTTCTTTGTGCCATCTATCCCATTTTTACTTGTTCTTCAAGTACTGCTTTGTCTTTTTGAGTATTTTGCTCTTTTTTAACGGTGAGAATTTATTATTTTAAATATTAATACCATTTAAAATTATTATTTTAAATATTATTCTATTTATGTTTATTATAAATGTTAAATTTAACATAAATATTGTATTAATATTATAATATGCAATATTATGTTTTTTTGTCGAAAAATGTGGAAAATAAAGAAATTAAAATTTATCAATTTCTGTAAAATAAAAAATTTTAAGAATTTAGCCAAACAAAAACGTAAAACATTAGATTTAATGAAAAATCTTATAAAAAATAACTTTAAATCGAAATGAAATAATAATAATAAAATGTAATGCAACAATAAAAGCACAAATTTGAAGCAAAAATGATTTCTCCTCGAAAAACTTGGAAACCTAGGACTTCGTTAGGATTTTAGTGGCTGAAAAATGTCAGCGGAAATAGCCAGAAATTCTAGGCTTTCTTATTTACCTATTTATTTATTTACTTTTTTATTTTTATAGTTTTCAAATAGCCTTGGAATCAAATCACATAAATCAATTCTAAATTTTACTTTCACTGAGTAATCAGTGAATTCCAGTGAAAGATTAATAAATTTAAAAAAATCTAATAAGGCGAAATAGCGAAAAATTAATTATCAAAACGAATTGCAGAGTGAGGCTTTGCCACAAATATGTTATTTTTAAAAATTCAAAATTGCTGATTCAAGCATTCTCAGTGTTTTGTTGGTAGTTTTTTATGTATAAGCACACAAAAGCACATAAATATATGTTTTAGTATTTTTCCTTTATGATATAAGTGTGATATGTAGAAAGGCTGAATTTTAAGTATTTCTAATTTGGTGAAACTGGAATAACTAGAAAAAGTATGCTTTCTATTTTGAGCTTTGGTTTCATTACACAACATCACTCCAGATTTTCGTTATTCATTAATTTTGATTTTAATTATTATAAAAAATATAAAGGAAAGCAATGAAGTAACGGCGAAAATTTTTGCACTGAATTTTTCATACAATCCGTAAGACATTACCTGATTGCACAACCACATCGATGAAGAAAGCAGTTTTTAACAAAGTTTTTATGGCTTAATAGAATGCATAAGCAGATTGGAAAAGAAAAAACCGATCTAGAACCGATTAATTTATTGCGATTGCGATTTTCTAGGAATCATTGAAAACTTCAATGGAGTTTTATCTTTTTTATAATTTTTTGCTGAAATATCTGTCAAATTTGTCATTTCTGTAAGGATACATATGAAAACAACATTTCCTCCAGTGATAGGAGAAAAATCATTGTTTAGATTATCATTTTGGACATTACATTTTGGGCATAACGTTCTAGCAGAAATAAACCTGATTAAACTAATGTGCGGTGTGCTGCAGACCCACTTGTTTTTCTACCATTGATTCTCTGACAGAATTTTCTTACCTTACTAAACGACTAAACAAAGATGATGATTGTTAAAGGCTTATGCATCTATTTTTTTTTATTCATCATAAAAAAAAATAAATATATGCTCAATTTATTTGAATTCAGTGAAATAGATGGAAATTAAAAAATTGAAACATATATTAAACAATTCATAAATAATATGATGTGTAACTGTTCGAAATATTGCCGTGTTTTTCAAAACACACATCGACTACTAAAAATTTTTATTTAGCAACATATTTAGTTCCATAAAATTTATAAGATTAGTTGCATTAGAATGACAAGTTGACAAACTAAATTTTAAAAAAATCCTAACAAAAATCTAAGCGATAAATATTTAATAAGTTTTAAGAATGGGGCTATTAAACATGAAAAAACTGATTACCATAGTAAATTGATTTGTATGTACTCATCCATTTGTTTATAGTAAATATTTCGAAAAAATTTACAGAAAATTCTGTTAATAATAAGAGAGTCGAAATTTAGGCAAAAACAAGTTTAATTTTTTCATTTTTTGAATTTTGTTCTTATTTTTATGAGAAAGAAAAAGAAGGAGAAGAAGAAGAAAAAAAAAGAAGGAAAAATATCATTTATATCTTTGTGAGTTATGTAATATTATTTTGTAGATGAATCGGCAGAAAAAAATTTTTCACCAAAATTCAGTCCATAAAAACAAAAACTGATTTCTTAAAATTAAGTGGTTAGCGCTCATTATTTCTGGTTATACTGGACTGTCTGAACGTGAGCATAGTTTTCGTCAGGGATTCATTTGGTGATAAAAATACAAAAAGGCACCATCGGCAGCCACTCTTATCAGAGATGGAAACCGAACCACTGAATTTCAGTAATCATATAAATCACTCGATTATTCTCTTATGAATTGAATTTCTTATAGAATCTTCTCGATTCATTCCTATAAAAAAAATTTTTTGATTGCACTCATCTTACCTTTCTTACTCTTTTTTTTCCAACAGCTCTCCCTATTACTGGTTAGGCTGGCTCCAACGGCTACAAGGATAAGACGCTTCCAAGATGTGCGGTCTTATGCCATCGTCTACAGTAATAGAAACCATTCCTTTTTCCATCGTCCATATATTGCTGGTTCACCCTATACGTTTAAAATCTTTTCTCACCGTATCCAGGTCTTGATTGGCCCACCTCGTTTTTGACGCCATCCGTCACACGATTTAGCAAATAACGAAATATGCGTCAACTCGTGTGGTGGACGATGGAGAATGTGCCCTAACCAGCGAAGACGGCGCTCTGTGATAACATTATTCATGCAAGTGGTATTTGAACGAAGGTGGATGCGATCTTTTGAGATTTTATCCACTCGGCGAACCCGTAAAATATACCTTAGACAAGAGTGGTCAAAGGCAGATAATTTCTTAATATCCTCCACTCTCATTGGCCATGTCTCAGAACCATATAATAAGATCGAATGGATCACGGCAATATAGATGCGGACTTTCGTTTTTATAGTGATTTCACGACGATTCCATAAAGATTTCGTCAACCGGAAGAACGCATTTCTAGCTGCCGTGATCCGAGTATAATATCATCTTTTGCCTGTCCATTTGGTATTAGAGTGGACCCAAGGTATATTTGAAATCAGGCACTTCCTCAACCGGCAATGAATTTACAAAAAGAGGTATTTTATCAGCTTCTTGCACATAAGACGAAAAGACTTTCGTTTTATTTACATTGATCCTGAGTCCGATTCTTGCTACCACGTTATTTAGTATTACTTGCATTTCGTTATAACTGTCAGTAAAAAGGACTACATCATCAGCGTAATTCAAGATCTGTGATACGATGCTCTGGACTAATTCGGACACCTCTTGAATGCCGAAGCAATGTCCATTATCCAGTCTATCGCATAGTTGAATATTGTAGGGGAAAGGACGCAGCCCTGACGGACACCTGTTCTTATTTCATCTTACTTTTAAAAATAAAAAATATGAAAAAATAAATCATAGTTCATAATTAGATCGTAGTTCAAATTTAAAATTATAATAATTAAGAACAGGAGTGATAAAAGCAATGCGGTCAATTAGTTAATAATGATAAATTAATTTCCCGGATTTTTTTCTGAATTGTTAATCACCATCACATTGTTAATCACTTTCACAAATTCATCCCAGAATAGAATAAAGTAACTTTTGTGTCACAATTCCGGATTTAATATGAATCTGACCGAAGCATTTTTCATACTCCATCGAAATATTAGTTATTCACAAATTCTTAAAAAGATCTAATAATATAGTAAACATAAAACTGTAGGAAAGAAAATACAGTTCAAGAATGTTCCACTTCGATAAAAAAAAATTCTCCTTTTACCAGGCGTATCCAAA